>QANY01006039.1:1430693-1550778 GCA_003255025.1 Datisca glomerata
TAAATCCTCGCCATAAATGGGAGAAATGTTCAGAACAACCGGATCCCTCGAAGAACTGCTCTCGTCTGATCTGGGGCAAAATTTACCTCTAAACTTCACCCACCATGGTGCAAAGACGTTTAGACATGATGAGCTTCTCCTTCACTCTCTGAAGTAGGATATTCTCCCCTGAAGAGTCAGAAGTAGAACTGATGGGGGAAGAGTGGCGTGAATCTCTCGCTGGGCAGGAAGGAGATGATGGAGTAGATATGGTAAATGAAGCTAAACGAGGAACGGTGGACAAGTATCACGGTAGAACAGACAGTGGTATAGCAACGAGAGGCACGACTGGACTTGAGGGTTGAGAGCAAGCAAGTGTGATGTCCCCGCGCGGGTCTAGGAAATTAGACAACTTCCTGTGCCGGTAGCAAAAGGCAAGAATCAGCTTCTACATGGTCTCCTGAGTTATGTAGGGCTTCTTATTCTTAATCTTATATGCGGGAAAATAGAGAGCCAACATAAGAAAAGAAGCAGTGGTAAAAAAAGATAGAGAGAGAAAAAATAAATAAGAGCAGATTTAAAGGTAAACGGAGTTTGGAAATGGGGCTCCGACAACTTACTGAAAGTCCCCTAATTCCTGGGAATTCTTCAGCGGCCATCACCGCCCCAATTTCTGCCAATGACCAGAACATCCCTCTCTCAGTTTTTATCACCTGGGGGAATATTGGTCACCATCAGTCCCCTCTTTTCTGAAGTTTGATTAGAAAGGTAATAAATATCATCCCTAGGTTTGATTACGTAACAACATCTCAATTCGTCGACCCCTAAATCGAAACCAAACCTCATATTCAATGCCTCAAAACCAAGGAGAATCCCGTAAGTACTGGGAATGAATTGTGAAGGGACAAGGCCACACCAGTGGAAGAATCTCTTGAAAAAATGGGGAGAAAGGAAGTCTGAGACCCAAGGTGAAGTACATTAGACTTAGGGTTATTTGGTATGGGGCTTACAAGGGTAACCCGATACTTCACTCTCACCTAATCCAACTATGACGTCAGAAGGGAAAACTTCATGAAAGATGGAAAGAAATTCATTAAGCTCAGCTGGATTCCTAACTAAGGGTACAATAGGCTTAAATTTGACCCCACCCCGACTTATGGCTACTGGAATTGTTAGTCGAAAAGAGAAGAAAAGAAGAGGTAATTGAAGACTTACGAAGAAAAAAAGGAGAAAAGTAAGCAAAATGAAGTGAGAGAGTGAGAATTTATATTGACTTGGGGCACAAAAGACTATGGAAATTAATTAAGAAAAATGAAATGATGACTGACATGCGCTCGATTGAAAAAATCTGTAGGGGAAAATGGATTGTCACTGCTAATACCATTCAGGGGTTGACGATTGGAAAGAATGATGACGCGTTTTGACAGAAAGGTAATAACCACTATTAAATCTGAGCACAAGGATGGGAAGCGACGATACAAATGATTGAGAAGAGTCAAAATGTCAGAACAGAATTCGAGGCGCTGGAGTAGAAGACCCTAGCAAGAACGGAAACCGAGCGTCAGATCAGACCCGTAGCAAAAACGAAAATCGAGTACCAGATCAAACCCTAGCGAGAATAGAAATCGAGCGCTAGATCAGACCCCTAGCGAGAACGAAAACTGCGCGCTAGATCAGACAATAGTGAGAACAAAAACAGAATGCCAGATTAGACCCCTAGTGAGAACGAAAGCTGATCGCCAGACCAGACTCTTATCGAGAGAGGAAATTAGAGCACCAGATCATATTCTTATCGGGAGCAAAGATCAAAGCGCTAGATCAGGATTTTTACAAGAACGAGAATTAGAAGGCCAGGTCATACTCTTAGCGAGCATGAGAATTGGAACCTCAGAATAGACCATTAAGAGAACAATAGAATGAAACAAAAGAAAGCACATGCAACCCTTAAATGCACATCATTCGGTAAGGCAACTCTATAATTGTTGATAACTTTTATAGGTCATTATTATTGCAGGTCTCAATGAATCTAATGTCAAGAATCAAGAAATCAGATCATTACACCTGATGAAGAAAGACTTCATCAAGTGTAATGAGGGCAAATGAACATGAATAATTCTCGGTGCTCAGTCACGTCAACAGAGGGAGAAACGATCAAAGTAAATGCCACAAAAGCATTAAGGGAATGGTGAAATTTGTCACGTTGACGGATCTGAAGAAGCTAATATGGAGTCAAGCGCCTAGTCAGGGCAGCTGAAATGTAAAAGTTACATAGGAATTCACGAAGGATGAGAAGTCAATCGAGAGAACTGTTACCACTGTAAATTTGGTAGCAATCACAACCATAATCAGATTTGCCACACTACACCAAAATAATTCGAATTTAAAAAGTTGTTTTATTGATAAGCAAGACTCAGTTATTCCCCTAAAAGATGAAGTAAATCTTGGAAGATAAACTCAATCTCAAAGAATATTCTGTTTATGCTTGTTTTATTTCGGGAATTAGTTTGTGTTACAAGCCTATAAATACAGGCCAAATTGTAAATTGAAGGATCATTCGATACGAGCCATTGCAACTTGCTTACTCTCATATTTACTTTCTCTGCTCTTGATATTTTTTATTTTAGAGGAAAAAATTCATCTACAGGTAGATTAGTCTTTTACTTTGATTGCTTGTTAACCGATATATAGTCTCTTTTGTTTAGGTTTCCTTCTAATTTGTTAACCTTTTGATTGTATCTGAGGATCAATGAAATTCTAAGCATCGTTTCTTTTCTCTTTTTGATTTTCTTCGAGTAATTTCAACATGGTATCAGAGTAAGCTTTTATAAATTAAGATATTTGTATCAGTGTTCAATTTCATTTTGAAGTTGTTTATAGTACCCTACTAAGCATGTCGATGAAGACGTGACGTACATGCACAAGGACGGTGGTAAGATTGATTACAAAAGTGAAAAACCAATGGCTACTTCGTTGATCTTATTGTACTTCCTCGCATACCTTTGGTTCCTTAAGAACTTCGAATTAATTCCTTTAGTGGAAGTGTGGCGATGCCTCTTAAACTTCTTGATGTCGCTCTTATGAGCTTTGTAGGATTGGTTGTGAGCTTTGTGGGCCTTGCCATTGTTGAAGCAATTAAACTCTTTTGTTTTGTGCTTGGTGTTGTCGAACTGGTGCACACTTCTGGGTGGTTTTGAATATTTATTATTTAAGTAGTGGTGTTGGTTTTGATTATTAAAAGGTATAACTAGATTTTAGGTTCGTTAATAGTATAGCCTCAAGAATCTGGTATTTTGTTTACCGTTCCTTTTATACAAGGGTTGTCATTTATGAATGCAATTTCTGTAAGAAGAAAGGCCATTGGAAGGTTCAATGCCTTAAGTTGCAATAAAAAAATCAACCATAACAACATCAGCCCCATACATGGAAGTTTGGTAATTAGTTTCATCCATAAGATAACATACCTCCATAAACTTATAGGCCACCACAAGCTTATAGGCTCCACAAACTTATACGTCACCTAGTCTAGCACTGCAACAGTGGTTCATTCATTACGTTCTTTTGTTTCTCCTATAGTATCTACCTTGGTTGAGCAATTTTAGAAGTTTTTCCCACACAGTCACAAGCTATGTCTGCTTCATCTCCCATAAGCTAGCTAACTCATAGTTCTTTAGTTATATTTTGTTCTAAATTGGTATTAGATTATGGAGCTTCCAATCCTATATCTCCAGATTCCTCATCTTTTGCCTCTATATGTCCTACTTTGTCTGTTTTATCATGACTATTGATGACTCTCCTATGCCATTAGTAGGTGTTGATTCTGTTGTCACCTCTCATATGTCTCTCTCTAGTGTTTATCATATTCTGAAACTAACATTGAATCTTGTTTATGTAAGTCGGTTATGTGGTTTTGGATAATCTATTTTTCTTCTTCTTATTTTTATGTGCAGGATCCACAATTACAGTAGTTGACTAGGATAGGCCATAGGCAGGGGGATTTACATTATAGATGAGTTGAAAATACTAGTTACTGCAGCTACCAGTGATTACTTGTCTTATTTTCATTTTAGTTATTCATCTTCTAGCTTTTATTTATGGCATTCTCATCTCGGTCTTGCTTTCATCTCTCATTTAAGATTTTTGGATTCTATTGGAGCTTTAGGAAATCTACAGGGACAAGATATTTTCTTATTGTAGTGGATGTAACTTGAGAAAATTATTTGCATTACCTTTTTAATCGAAGTGCTTCTTCTTCTTCTTCTTCTTCTCATTTTGATTCAGTTCATTCTGATGTGTGGGGACCTTCCCCTGCTGCCCCAAAAGGGGTCTCGATATTACATTTATTTTGTCCATGATTACACTCGTCATCGTTGGGATTCATCTAATGAAACATCATTCTGACTTCGTTTATGATGCATGATGCTTTTAGTGCTCTTGTTAAAATTTAACATTATGTTGTTATCAAGTGTTTTAGGTGTGATTTGGGTGGGGAATATACCACTACTGAATTATGTAAGCTGCTTACCTTAGATAGAACTATTCATCAAACGTCATGTACTGATACTCCTGAGCAAAATAGTGTTGTTGAAAGGAAAGATACACAAATGTGAAAACTACACATTCTATCTTGTTATAAACCTATGTTCCTTGTGAGTTTTCATGTGAAGCAGTTCTTACTGCAATCAAGCTAATTAATAGGATCCCATCTTCACAATTTAGGTTTGTCACCTTTTGAAATTTTATTGGGTATGCTTCTGATTATTCCTTCTTATGAGTTTTTGGTTGTACATGTTTCATTCTTCGTCCTCACGTATAGCGTAATACGTTATTCTCTCACTCTGCTATTTGTGTCTTTCTTGGTTATGATGAAGGTCAAAAGGGGTATCATTGTTTGATTCAGTTACTAATCAACTTTATGTATTTTGTCATGTTGTGTTTATTTTGTCATGTTGTGTTTCTTAAGCATATACCTTTCTTTTCTAGTCCTTCTACTCACGAGTTAACCAAATCTAGTCTCATTCGTATTGTTCCATTTTCTGAAGATTTTGATAGTTTGCCTTCTTAAGTCCCTTGCACTTCAGATATCACATTTATTGTTACTCATCATCATGTATCTTTTCCTCATTTACCTCTTCATTATTCTTGCAATGTTCATACTGATAGGTCTGTATATACTAGTACTTGGCTCCTCGATGCACTTGAAGCTCCCACCTCTCCTATGGTCACTCAAGCATCTTCTCAAAATGTGGATCTTCCTTTTTACCAAATTTTAAGTCCACTCAATTACCAAATTTTATTTATTCTTGTTATTCCCCTTCTTTTACTTCCTTTTTAGCTTCTATTCATTGTCCTTCTAAGCCTTTCTCCTATTAAGAAGCAATTCTTGATCCTCTTTGGCAGCAAGCTACGGCTAAGGGACTTTCTGCTTTGCATAAGAAAAATACTTAAGATATGGTATTGCTACATCATTGTACGAGTACCATAGGTTATCATTGAGCTATAAGATAAAAACTAAGTCTGATTGGTCTGTTGAGAATTACAAAGCTGGACTGGTTGTAAAATAATATCCTCAACAATATGGTATATCTCTAAGGTGGATGTTAAAAATACCTTCTTGAATGGTGATCTTCAAGAATAAGTCTATATGTTTCCCCCTCCTAGTGTTTCTCATAGTCCTAGATATGTCAGTTTGGTCAAGAAAGCTTTATATGGTCTCAAACAAGGCCTAGAGCCTAGTTTGTAAAGTTTACTGTTGTGATCACTTCGCTTGATTTTTGTTCTAGTAATCATGATTCAATTCTCTTTATGAAGTGTACTACTGTAGACCATATTCTTCTTTCTTTATATGTTGATGACATGATTGTCACTAGTGATGATATTGAAGGCGTTGCAATTGTGAAAGCAGAATTAGCTCGACAATTTGAAATGAAAGATTTGGGTTCTTTACAATAGTTTTTGGTTATTGAGGTCACCTCGTCACTATAGTTTACCTTCTATCACAATTAAAATACATTGTTGACATTATTGAGCGTGCGAGACTTATGTATAATAAGATTGTTGGTACTCCCATTGAGCCAAATGTACGATATTCTCCTTCTGACAGTACTTATTTTCCAGATCCTACATTATATCGTACTGTTATTGGTCACTTGATCTATTTCACTATCACTCATCTAGATATCGCATATGATGTCCATGTGTTGAAATTATGTCCATAGTAGGATTTAATAACTATTTATAATAACATTTATGTATTATTAAATTTTATGAATAAATGAAAGTTTTCTTTAATTAAAGTATGTTTGTAACTTGCTTAAGTTCTAGAACTATTATCAATGTAAGAATAGTAAAGACTGAGCGGTCTTCCAGACAAAATCTTCTGAGCTAGCTCAGAATGTTACTCGCACACTTAGGATCGAGTAAGCAATTGAATCCAGTTATGACTGTTAGGTTGAACCGAAGGATGCCAGTCTCGGGGGCGTGAGAGTGGAGACTCTAACGATCGACCTAAACATGTTATGGAATATGTTAAATAGACCAGTAACCAATTAATTTAGAGTAAAGTCATTTATTAAGCTTTAAATCTAATTGTTACACCTTAAGATTATTTTTGTAATTACTTTAAGCTTGAGGTGAATACAAAACTTGACTTAATTGCTTGCATTCTTTGATATTCCAAAGGAGTGAATTCAAATTGTCGGACAATACCTCGGTTGTAAAAGCAACAATATCACGTGATTCAACTATGTTGGAGTTGCGTGATCCACATATATGAAATTCGTGGTAAGATTTTAAAAACAACAATATCACATGATGCTTTATTGATGGATGTGTGAATAAATAAACCAGGCCAGGTACTCGATGAAATGAATCATTGAATAAGATATGATGATCTGTATGAAACACTTTACTAATATATCTTTCTTATTCACAAAGAATAAATGAGTTAAGGAAATAATAAATAGAGGGGTAAAATAATAATTTTACATCTCACTCTTGTTACTAATATTCACGAAGGGTAATATCATAAAAACTTATGTGGACAGTGAAATATAAGTGTTTATTTGCACCAACAGAAAATGTAGCGCGCATGAATCGAGAGTTCTATCAGCATCAGACCTATAATTGAGTCGTACGATGTCGGGATTAAATATGTCAGGAATTATGAAGATAAATTAGCCGGATATTTGAATCTCATAGCTTTATTCATGTGGGTCCATTTGATCTCAAGAGTAGCTCATAAAGACATGAAAGATCTTGTCTGATTTCACCTCTGGAGTAAAAATAAAAAATAAAAGTAGTATGAAGAAAGCTAAGAAGGTGAACTCGAAAGTTACGAAAGGCAAGGGCACTGCGAAAGTGGATAAGTCAAAAGACAGGTGTCATACTTACGGAGTCGTTGGTCATTTAAAATGTAACTGCTCGGATTATCTCAAGGAGGTTAAAGCCAAAGGTACATCACTTATTACCGAAGCCTGTTATGTGGCTGATTCTATTTTTTGTGGATTGTAGACTCTGCAGCCACTAACTACATTTGTTGTTCCCCGTAAGGGTTCAGGGAAAGCAGAAGGCTTAACGAGGTTGAGATTCAACTTCCGTTAGAGAAACGGAGTACTAGTATTGACAGTATCAGTTGGAACTATTAGATTATTATTTGAGAACAATTATTTGGTTTCACGTGATGTTTATAATATCTCAGTTTTTGGGAAAAACCTTATTTCGGCAACTAGTTTAATTGAGCAATGATTTTCTTTACATTTCATTGATAAATGATGTTTGTATTTTTAGAAATCAATGATTAATTACTACTGCACGCATGTTAAACAACTCATTCTATGTAAAAGTAAAAATTTCAATGATATATGATACTGAGGTAAATACTGATTTACAAAGAGATAGTAAAAGGTTAAAGTCTGAGTCAATCGATCTAACCTACTTGTGGCACGCGTCTTGGTCACATTAGCCTAGACATGATTAAAAGACTTGCAAATGATGGTCCATTGTAAACTTTAAGTTTGGGATCACTACCTACATACAAACCCTACATAGAAGGCAAAATGACCAAGAGACCATTTTCAGCGAAGGTTGAAAGAGCCACTCAATGTCTTGAACTCATACATAGTGATGTATGTGGGTAATTAAATTCAAGTAAGATGAGGTTATGGATATTTGTAACCTTCACAAATGACTACTCACATTTTGAACATATTTATCTAATGCGCCAAAAGTCTAAAACTTTTGAAAAGTTCAAAGAGTACAAGGCTATGGTCGAGAGTACTTGCTAGGAGAGTTCGAACACTTGCTTAAGGAAGAATGTATTCTTTCCCAGCTTACAACACCTGTCACTCCTAGAACAGAATGATGTATCATAAAGAATGAATCAAACTCTATTGGATACGATTAGATCCATGATGAGTTACTCATCCCTCCGATAATCATTCTAGGGATATGCATTGGAAACAATGACATATATTCTGAACCAAGTTCCGTCAAAGACGGTGCCGAGTACACCTTATAAAAGATAGAGTGGGTGAAAATCGTCTGTAAACTACCTTAAGATATGGGGATGCCCGACATACGTATTAAGATCGAAGATGGGTAAGTTCATCAATCGATCAGAATTATGCCTGTTTGTAGGAGATCCCAAGGGAACGAAAGGATACGTCTTTTATAATCTGACTGACAAGAAAACATCCGTGAGCATGAATGCATGTTTTCTTGAAGACGACTATATAAGAAGTGTGAAGCCAAGAAGCACACTTGTGCTAGAGGAATTATTGAGTGGGAGGACTACTCCCCAATCAAGACTTGTTCCCGATTCGATAATAGAAGAACCATAAAAAGAGCCAGAGCCAATAGGAGGGTTATGAGACAACTTGACATGTACATGTCTTATGGAGATGCCTTGATGACAGTCTAAGATAAGGATCGTGATGAACTTGTTTCCTATTCGCAGGCCATGGCTGGTCCTGAAGCAAACCTATGGTAAGACATTATGAACACCGAGATACAATTAATGAAGTCGAATATAGTCTGGAAGCTTATAGATCTTCTTGAAGGGGTAAAACCCGTAGGGTGTAAACAGATTTATAAGAAGAAGATAGGTCTAGACGGGAATGTTGAGACATTCAAAGCTAGGCTTGTAGTCAATGGCTACACCCAAAAGAAAGGTATTGACTATGACGATACCTTCTTACTGGTGGCCATGCTTAAATCTATCAAAATCTTTCTATTCATTGTTGTTGCCCTTGATTATGAAATCTGACAGATGAACGTCAAGACTGTTTTTCTGAATGAAAATTTGAAGAGCGTAGTTATATGGCTCCACCAGATGGGTTCATGGAGAAAGGCCAAGAGGGAAAGGTTTATGAACTGCTGAAGTCCATTTATGGACTTAAGCAAGCGTCCCATTCATGGAATATCAGATTTGACGAAACTATCTAGAACTTTGGTTTTTAGCAGTTATTGGACGAACCCTATGTGTATAAACTGATACACGAAGGGAATGTCATTTTTCTGATTTTGTACGTGGACGATATTCTACTCATTGGGAATGATGTAGGAAAATTTTATGATTTCAAAATTCGGCTTACAAAATAATTTGATATGAAGGATCTTGGAGAAGCTGATTTTGTCCTAGGTATTCAGATCTCAGAAGAATAGACAACTGAGACTGTCTCAAAATCTTATATTGATAAGGTGATAGATGCTTCAGTATGCAAGACTCAAAATAAGGATATCTTCTCTTTAGGCATGAAGTCAGCCTCTCCAAGGAGCAGTCTCCCAAGACTCTTCAATAAGAGGAAAATATGAGAGATTCCTTATGCCTCATCTATAGGAAGTATCATGTATGTAATGCGATACACTATGTCAGATATTTGCTACGTCGTAGGCGTGGTAAGTCATTTTCAATCTAATCCTGGACTCGAGCATTGGAATGCCGTCAAGCATATTCTCAAGTATCTTAGAAAAACGATGAACTATATGCTTGTATATTCATGTACTGACCTGAATATGACGTGTTATACCGACTCTGATTTCCAAGCGGACAAGGATTCTAGAATGTCCACATTAGGATCGGTGTTCATCTTGAATGGCAGAACAGTGGTATATAGAAGTATCAATCAATCTTGCATTGCTGATTCTACCATGGAAGCTGAGTATGCGGCTTGTGAAGCTGCAAAAGAGGTTGTGTGGCTTAGAAGGTTTCTAAAGACTCTAGAAGGCATTCCATATACTGACAAACCCCTGACACTTTATTGTGGCAATAGTGGGGATGTGGCAAACTCGAAGGAACAAAGAAGCCACAAAGTATCCAAACATATAGAGTGGAAGTACCACCTCATCAGAGAGATAGTTCAGCGAGGAGATGTTCAAGTAACACACATATCGATAGTTCAACGAGGAGATGTTCAAGTAACACACATATCGATAGTCAACAACCTGGCAGATCCATTCATAAGGACTTTAAGTAGTAAAGTATTTGATGCTCATTTGGAGGGCGTAGGATACGAGATTGTACACGCCTACTTTAGTCTAAGTGGGAGATTGTTGGAATTATATCCATAAAGTAGGGTGTAATAAGTTTTTATGAGTAAGTAATTATTTATTGACATTTATGTATTACTGAATTTTATGAATAAATTGAAAGGTTCCTTAAATAAAATGTGTTTGTAATTTACTTAAGTCATGGAACTATTATCAATGTAAGAAGAGTAAAGACCGAGCGGTCTTCCAGATAAACTATTCTGAAATAGTTTAGAATGTTATTCACAGTCTTAAGATAGACTGAGCAATCATATCCAATTATGACTATTAGTTTGAATCAAAGGGTCTCCGTCTCGAGGCATGAGATTGAAGACTCTAACGGTTGACCTAGACATGTTATCGAACATGTTGAATAGACTAATAATCAATTAGTTTAGAGTAAAGTCGTTTATCTAGCTCTAAATCTAATTGTTACACCTTAAGAGTATTTTTGTAATTACTTTAATCTTGAGATGAATATGAAACTTGACTTATTTACTTGCGTTCTTTGATATGCCAAATGAGTGAGTTCAGATTGTCGGACAATACCTCGACTGTTGGGATCGTGATTCAACTATGTTGATTTTACGTTATTCACAGATATAAAATTCGTTGTAAAATTCTAAAAGAAACAATAAAAAATCATCTTATGATTTATTGATGAGTGTGTGAATAAATATATCGGGCCCGATACTCGATGACATGAGTCATTGAATAAGATATGATGATCTATATGAGACACTTCACTCATATGTCTTTCATATTCACAGTCAATAAATGAGTTCAGGAAATAACAACTAGATGGGTAAAATAGTAATTTTGCATCACTATATTGTTATTGATATTCATGAAGGGTAATATTGTAAAATATTCTATGGACCATGAATCAAGAGTTCTATCGGCATCGAACATACAATGGAGTCGTAGAATATCGAGATTAAATAGGTCGAGAATTTATGAAGATAAATTAGCCGAGTATTTGAATACTATAACTTCATTCATGTTAATCCATTCGGTCTCAAGAGTAGCTCATAAGAACACGAATGAGAAACAACGACAGTTGGACTAAAAATATGTTTTGGATCAATGTACATTTCCCGAACCTCATATGAGATGAGTGTCATCACAAAATAAGTGAAGAGAAAATTAATGTTCAAATGAATTATTTTGCTATTTTTTAATTAATGGATAATTAGTTAAAAAAATAATTAATTAATTGATAGAGATCAATTTAATTCATCAATTTGGACTAATGAATCTGGACACAATTTTGACTATAAAGAAAATGTAAAAAGCGCACATCGCACTGTAGGGAGAGGGAAAAATTTAGTTTTATCATATAAGAGATTGCAACCTTATCCCAGTAAGGGAAGAGCGAAATTTTGTTTTCTTTTTCAATCGTTGTTTTGAGAGCCCATACTCAATTTTCATAAAGATCCTTGAGAGATTTACTTCTGACTCTAATGAGTGGTTGTTAGTGTATTAATTGGTGGGTCTGCGAACCTCAAGAACAAAGAACGCAAGATAGAGAATTGGATCCTGCCAAATCAAAATTTCTCTATTAATTAAAAAGGTATAAATTGTTTCAATCTTTTCTCGATACGTTTATATGATTATGCATTTTTATTTACTGGTTTTGTGTTTAATTGGATTAAACATTTATATGGAATTTTTTTGATATTTCGCCCATGAATTAGTCAGGGTTCATTAATTTTTCTTCAAAATCTAAAACCCGATCCAACACCACCATGGTCCTCCGAGCTCTTCTTCAGACTGTCCTTCGAGCAGTTGATCATTCATTGGGTCCTTACTCCCTGTCGGCTCATTTTACTTTGCTTGGGGGTTTTGGGGGGATACATTGATGTGCCTTCATTGTGAAGAGTCTGGTCCCCTAGGAGGCTGGTGTAAAAGCTCTTGACCATCTCAATTTCTTAACCGAGACGTCAAATTAGGTTTGGCCTGTAGGCCCATATACCAATTTTGGCGGGGTCTTTCTTCGCATGTGTCGGGGATTTGCAAAATTGTTGGTGGCCAAAAAAGGGCACTAAGAAGTCTAATGGAGTGTGATCCATCGTTACTTTCCTCCACCTTCCGCGGTTACTCATATTTTGCCCCCGAGAGGGTCCTTTACCTTTGTTGACTACCTAGTGACTTTATTCTCCTCCTTCCTCTTTCGTGGATGACCCCAACCAAAATCTTACAAAGAGGCACTCGGCCTTCCGAAATCGGGCTTTGATGTGGCCCTGACTTTCCGAGGGGGGGGCGATCATCTCTGTGCAAGAGACTATCATGACTTGAACGGTGGTTGATACACCTTTCCTCTTTCTATGGGTTGTATTAGAGGTTATAACCAGCGCGTCCTTCCTCCTTCGTGGGGTAGTCATGTGGAGGGTAGTGAGTGCATTTTCTGACGAAGGGAAGGGTGAATCCTCCCTTTCATCCCAGAATTTGTTGGCGTAGGACGTCAGGCCCATTTTCTCCTTACGGGAGAGGGGGGACGACTTTACCATCGTTTCTCATAGATGGTGCCAACTGTTTTAGTCAAAAACTTCAACAGTACAGATGTCAGTCTCACTTGTGAAATGCGGGAGTCCTTCTTGAGTGGGCTCTACTCGATCTTGACATATGCAAAACACAGCAAAGAGCCCTAAAAGTGAGGAATTTGGAGATGGTTGCCCCGCCTAAGGGTCTCTGATGTCTAAGTCAGTAGATGATCGATATTCTGACATAAAGTCATTAGGGGAGAATGAACATACCTTTTGTGTTATTTTGTAGATATATTTATACCTGAGTCCTTGTGTAGGAGGATGCGTGTCGAAGAAGCCTTTAAATGCGTGTTGGGGAAGTTTCCTAGGACAAAAATCTGTCTCGACTGGCGCTGATTAAATGGAAATGAGGTGACTTTTGACATAAAGTTGGCAGATGTTAAGTGTCAATGTGCCTATGAGGTGACCAAGCGGAGACTATCCTACCATTCTATCGCGGCGATTGGACTGGTGGGATGCTCGGGCTTAGAGAGGTGTGCCACCTAGAGTGTTGCTTTCGGCGGGCAATGATGACCCTATGCTCGGCTCAGTTAGACATGAGACAATTCAAAGCATTTATTTATCTTCTCATTATAGTCCGTTCAATAAGTTGAGTTGACGCAGTTGGTTAAACCCCCACATCTATATCCTAAAGTTTGTGAGTCGTGTCATATTTTTCATTTTCACTTAGAGTTTGTAACGTAATTTTGACAAAAAAATATTATAGTAAGTTGATCTTACACCACGTGTCTTCCTCTTTACCTCGACCAATGGCAAATCCGTGTCATCAGCATCCAACCATTTGGCCTTGGGTGACTGACTGTGTCTGCACAATGCATTTTGTCGTCTTCGGCCTCTTTTCAAATTAATCACTAAAACAAAGAGAAGAAAGATAATCTCCAGCAGAGCACTTAACACTTCCCTCCCACCTGCCGTCTCTCACTTCCTCCACCCCTCTCACAGAAATACAGAATGCAGAGCCATTCGGCACAGTCGCCCCAAGCTTTTCTACTGTTCCTTTTCACTACCATTGGTATACCTTCACTTTCTCTATTCTTTGTTTTGTGGCATTGCATCTATTGGTTCCCGAGAAATGACCGTGGAATGATCAATTACACCTGTTTATGCTTTCTGGGAGCTGAGAGATGGGTTGAGAATCTTTCAACTCAATACCGCCAAAATACAACTGTCTTTGTCCCTTGGTTAATGATTATTCAATTCAATGATCTCTTCTTTCCTTGTTTTTTTAAGTAATCAAACGAAAGACTGCTAAATTTTAGAGATGTTTTGTGATAAGACATTTTTTTCTTAAATTGTTTCAGGTTTGCTCAAATTTGCTGTGAGTGCGGAAGGGTTCTGCTCTGCGCCTTCTATTGTCAACTCAGAGTTCAATTCGCAGTCCTCGTATTCGAAAGTCATCGATCCCTCCCTTTCTCCTTCTCATCTTCAAGGTCTGTAATAAGAAGAATTTGTAATTTCATGTAGATTTTAATTCTAATATTTTCTAAGATGATTGTTTGGATGAGTTTTAGGCCCTCAAGCTACAATCATTTCCCGAGTAAAATTGAGCAAAATAAAGATTAGATATTATTCTTGGTGTTTCTAAAGATGCAAGCCTTTCATAGTAGAAATTATTGTCAATTTCTTCAGTGTTCCCATTATAGTAAATGAAATCACTTTTGGAGACGCCAATAAGCATTTAGTTGAGCTTGCCTGAGCTTTGTCTAAGTGAACAGCCGGGGATGAAAATTTGCAATAAAAAATGAATGTTGCTGGAGATAGTATGGGACATCTGTAAAAAATGAAAACTTGTTAATTCTCAAGAAGAACTTTAAAGGATATTGCTTCATTTCAGATATCTATTTCAAGAGTGATGTCATGAAATGCGAATGTTTCTAATGATTAGTCATCATTATGATATCCTTTTTGGCAGTTTTGTTTGATAAGGACCTTACACAACTGAAATGCAAAAATGATCATTAGCAAACAGATCACGAGTCTAGTCCTTTTTACTTGTTCAGTTGAGGTCTTTATTGTAATAGAAAGAAATATAGAACCTCTTGGACTTATCGTTGAGAACCTTTGTTATCTCTGATTTTCCGACAATCTGAAAGTTGCTATAGTAATTTACAGGCTCCATAGATTTGTAAGATTTTTCTTTGCAGATTTGCCAGGTTTCACACGTAGTGTTTACAAAAGGGACCATGCCTTGATCACACCAGAAAGTCATGTTTTTAGCCCTTTGCCAGAGTGGTACTTTTGGTTATCCATCATGATTAATCAGGCCGTCCATTTATGCATGCTACAATTTCCAAAAAAAGTACATTCTTGTGCAGGACAAATACGTTAGGGGCATATTTAATTGCACCAGTCATGGGCTCGCACTTTGTTATGTACATAGCAAAGATGCAAGGTTTGCTTATAGAATTTTGTATGACTTAATTATATCTTAAGATGTACTTCGTATGTAAGTAGATTTTTGTCATTCACTTATCTTTTTACTATTCAGAGAATTCAAAATCTGGACTGCCCCCATCTGATATTGAAAGGTTCGTGGAAACCGAATTGTACTTTTGCCTCACTTTTCTTGGTCTTGGTGAATAGAATGATCATTATAAAAATATTAGTGAGATCATATTACACATTTATCTGATTTTTGTTCACATTCGTATTAGGTTTGTATTTGTGGTTCAGGGTATGGTAGAACTTACTAATGCTTCAAGTCTGAGAGAAAAACTGACGGTGAGAAAGCTTGATTGATTTTTGACTTCTAAGTTGTTGCATGTTTCATATTTTTAACATTTGTTGATTCACTTGTTACATTTTTTGCAATCATCTGACTAGTAACTAAAATTCTCTCATTTGGGATTTGCCTACATTTAGTTTTCTCATTTCTGTGCCTTGTGTGATAAATTTCATGCTATTTATTTACATCTGAATCACAGGTGGATTCCTATGCTTATTTACCTCCTAATTTTGAGCATTCCCTCAATAGTGACGAATCAGCTACTATAGTCGTATTTGAGAGAAGGTGCGTTCTACATTGGTTTCTTATCCATTAAAATGTTGCTCATCTTCATGGCAAATGCCAACAGAGCAGTAGCGCTTTTAAATGTTGTAAGATAACTTAATTGCTGCCTGCCTCTGTCTAATAGGTTTAGTCGCTATCTAACAGGTCTACGTTACCATTAGCTTACTTCTCAGATAGCTTTAGTCTTATAACTTAATGACTACTTGTCTAATCAGGTATGCTTCTCTTGAGAATCATCTAACTGAGCATATTATTGGTTCAACAGACAAGCAACCACTCCTTGAAACTCCAGGCGAGGTAAGACGTTGATATTTTAATTACTGTGTTTTTCCCTTAAGTTGGGGCTTGTGAAATCACTTGGGAAGTCCTCGTGCTTTCCTTTTCTTTTTTTTGAAGATTTAAAATTTATTTACATAATTGTTTTCCAAGAAAAATTGAAAAAGTTACTTACATGACTGTTTCTGTAATTAATGCAACTTAAATATGAGGATAGCTGATGCACTTTTCTTGTTATCTGATGTTAGGATTTCTCCTAGATGCTTTAAGGCGAAGCCTTGACAGTAACAATTTCAATATTTTTCCTTGTCATATAATTATCACTTTAGAAAATATGGATTCTTACTTTTTGTTTATAAAAAAGAGGTAAAGATGGTTCGGTGTTCTTTCCCGAAACTATTTTTACTATATTACTTCTATTGACGCTTTACACTCTCTTGCTCAAAGACAGAGAATGGGGATTCTCCAAAGACCCACTCCCTTTTATGCATTTAGTATTTGAATTACTGTCAATGTGTTATCAGGTATTTGAACTAAGGAAGCTTCTTCCCGTTTCTTTGCCTTACGATTTCAATGTCCATGTAAGTCAAGTTACTTGTTTAAGGTCATTTCTTTGTTTTGATCATCACTTTTTGGAATGGTTGAAGTTATCTCTTCCTTTTTTGCAGATCATGGATTTCCAACCTGGAGAGTTTCTTAACGTCAAGGTATTCATTGAAGTATTCCACACTATATATACACGTCACCTTCTTCACGCTTCTTCTCTATCTCTCTCTCTCCGTCTCTTTATTGTCTGCTCTTCAGCTTCCTTTGATAGTTTTGTCAAACTTGTGGAATGCTAAGAAAAGAGTTTTTGTTGGGCTTATTTGGTTTGACAGGAGGTTCATTATAATCAGCATGGTTTATTACTCTTAGAGGGCCAAGGCATTTATCGTTTGGGAGATAGCTGGTAAGCAACTTATACAACTTACACAACGTTTTAAAGCTATGTTTTAAAAGTAAAGAGCATGATGTTAAATGATGAAATATCAAATGTTCATATCATCTCTAATTTCGTCTTCATATTTCACTGAGACCAAACAATAGAAGTACAATTCCCTACAATCGTTTACCCGTTCCGTCATAGTTTTTGACAGACATAGCTTAAAGGAAACTATTTATTCCTTTTCATCTTTCTTTGGCTTAGTTTTTGTATTATCTATCGGTTTTACTGCTGACGCATTTTCTACTATTTTCGAAAAGAGTCATATTTCGCGACAACAAAGAGGAAAACGCCAACAAGCCACACTGCATGTTCCTATTTTCCGTTCCCATCCTTCAGACAATTTGATTAGCGTTCCTTATCTTAGTGGTAGGAGAGAGAAGCATGTTTATGTTCAGATAAAGAGAACATAGCGGTTCCTTTCCCTTTCCGAGTTTTCCAGTTGCCGCACCGTTACTCGAGTAAGTTTTGATTAGATTGTTCTTCATCATTGGTAAATACAGGTACCCTGTACAAGCAGGTGATGTGATTTGGATGGCACCCTTTGTTCCTCAGTGGTAAGTCAATAATATACCATCAACTCCCGTTCTTTCGTTCTTTTTTCATCAATGAAAGACTCATATAAGCCAAGCTGACATTACTTTTCTGAAACACTTTTCAGGTATGCTGCACTTGGTAAAACCCGAACGCGTTATTTATTATACAAGGATGTAAACAGGAATCCTCTTAATCACCTGTAAAGCCAAGTATGAGATCAGATGCTTCATGATTAACATCAATTACCCAATAATTTAAGTACCAATGTTGAATTGACAGAAAGATGGGAATGAGAAGAAAAAAGCTTGCATGTTTTTGTTTCATTTCTGTAACATCAAACTTGCTATATATATCTTCTAAACAATGATTATTGAACTCGTCTACTTATTCATTTCGGATATTCTGTGTTAAAAGTTGGGTGAGACTTGAGTTCAGTGTGTTATAAGTTAATTTCCAATGATGATTGAGGCGATAAACTAACCCAATAGTTAAGTCTTTCCACACCTTTACATCATGTGTTCGAGTTATAGTGTTAAATTTCTCATAAAATTATAATTTTAACAGAAAAGATGCTACTATGATCTTTTTTTATACGATGCTACGATGATCTTTGAAAACATACCTCCCTCCTCCCGATAAATTATACACAATTAAGAATCAATAATTTCAATTTGAGGGTGATTAGGTCCCGTGGCTTGCTGTGGGTGCCGTCGGTCTCTGGTTTCTCGCTGGGTTTGCCGTCGGTCTTGTGGGTTCTCGTTCTCGCCGGGTTTTCTGTTTCTAGTGAGTTTGCCGTCGTCCTCGTCGTAGTCTGATTCTCGTCGTGGGTTTTCTTATTCTGGTCGTGGTCTGATCGTGGGTTTGCCGTCGTTCTCGTTCTAGCTGGGTTTTCTGATTCTCGTGGGTTTGCCGTCGTCCTCGTCGTGGTCTCGTGGATTCTCGCTGGGTGCTCGCCGGTCTCACTGGTTCTTCGTGGTTTTGATTCTTCTTCGGACTCACTGCTTTTCGTCGCTCTGTTCTGACTAGGCGTGTGCTTGCTGTTTTCGTGGTTTCGCGCCGTGAATTTGTTCCGTCTGTCCTATTCTGTTTTGTGTCGTGATCTGGTTTGCTGTTTTTTTAAAGGTACTATACAAATTCTAACGAGAAGTAGGAAGTATGACTCGATTACGACTTTTAAATCATAAACTGATATTGTAACTAATTACGTCAACTTAATTTACCTTAATAATTTATCTTTTGGTGTGGTCTAATTGTGTGGGTTTTGCTGGTGAATTTTATGGGTATGTTTTTTCCAGTGAGTTTACTTGCTGTTTGAATTGTTTGTGTTTTGTGTCGTGGACACTATTTGAATTGCCTATGTTGTGGGTGCTCTATTGTGTCTTGGGTGAGTTTTATGTGCTCCGCTCTGCTGTTCCGTGGGTTCTTTTGTGAGTAGAGGTGAGTTCTAAAATCGTAGGTTCTCCTGTTTGTAGATCGTGAAGGTTATTGTTGATCATGTTTAGTTAACTTATATCATGGACACTTTAATGTTTGTCGATCTTTTTCCGAAGTTGCATTTTAACGTAATACTCCATTCAATCTAAAAAGAACATAATTTACGTGCCTTTTCTGCGGATGACTATTTAAACAAGAACAATATCATGAAGTTTTATGCTCAAGACATATCTTTTGTTATTGTTCCAGTTTCTTCTGTGCCAAAGAAAAAATGTGACTTTGTTGCAATTTTAGTCAACCTGAAAGTCTACGAAGAATGACTGAAACTCTATAGTCATTCTCTTATTGGCCGAGTTTTCTTGTCAAACGTAGATGAACCATGGAAACTGCATGCACTTAAAGAAAAGTTTCAATCCATTTAGAAGATTGATGCTCAATGACATCTTATCTCTCTTGGAATAGGATTTTTTCACATACTATTGAATTCTGAAGATGATAAGAGTCTGGGGTATTGTATCGTTTTCTTTTAAGCTTGAGATTTTTAGACTTCAACCGTGGACTTTGAATTTCAATACAAACACGTAACGTACAACGGATGCTCAATTATAGGTACGGTTCTATGATTTCCCTTAAGAATTTTGGTATCCTCAGATTCATTCTGATATGGCACGTGGGATTGGTGTTCCACTCAAATTTGACAGAATTACACTTGAGGGCGATTATGACCATTTTTCAAGCCATTGCTTGAATCCATCTTGATAGAAGAAGTTGGTAATGATTGTCTTTTTCCAACTCTTTATTTTGAGAGTGTTTCAAATTTCTATTATGCTTGTTTTGTTGGACATTTGGCCACATCCTGTCGTTACACTGTTCCAAAGACTGTTAATGCAAACAATGAGGCAAAAAAAATTCTGAGAGAGGTTGATCCAAAACGCGTCATGAATATTGACCGAAGGACAAGTTAAGAGATGCTCATATTTAAGAGAGTCTTGCAACAATACTTAGTGCAAGTGACAAGGTAATCATGATTGAAAAACTGTGAAATTGGTCTTAAATCTTGGTCTTGAAACCGACTGTCTCTTCTAGTTCAACCAAGTTGATTAGTCATCGATGCAAATGTGAACACTCCATTGGCTCTTACAGGTGATCATTTGGATGTTTCAATTGTATAGTTGCGGATTGATCCTAATAATATAGAAATCTCGCACGATCCTATTATTGACCATTTGAGACTTTCACCTATTGAAGGTCCAAATCCTCCCCTTCAAGATGCTGCTTACTCAGAGTTTGATAGTGAGAAAACTGAGTCAAATTTCTCTCACAATGATGTTCAAGAGGAATTCTTTTGCGCTGATAAAATAAAAAGTTCTGATTGGAAGGTGGTTTCTGCAAGACAAGGTAAAAAGAATGGTAGAAATGTTGTTAGATATCATGGCCAACTCACCTAAGACTAGGACTGCTAAAGATAAATTAACAATTAAATGATTGTCCTTTATCAGAATTGCAGGGGTCTTGCACACTATTGTACGCAACGCACTTTGAAAGAATTTTATTTTCGTCATAAGCCGTATTTCGTTTGCATTGTCAAACCTTTATGTAGTTTTTATTCAGTTGCTTCTACTTTATAGAGCTTTATTAGGTTACATTACATTTGTTCTAATGCTAGCTTTTTCCCTAAGTTATGGATCTTTAGGTCTTCTATTATTAAGATGCTGCGATCATTTTATCTCATATCCAATATGTTACTATTATTCCTAGCCTATATGGTTTTGCCCATATAATCTCTTTTGTCTATTGTAGTGTGAGTTATATCAACCGTAGATCTCTTTGGAGTTCTCTTATGGACAATTCAAGTTTAGATATTCTGTGGCTTGTACTTGGGGATTTCAATTCGGTTATAGGAGCTCATAAAACTACTGGTAATATCACGCCTAGTCCTTGTGAAGATTTTTGAGCTGCTTTGACTGTTTGTAATCTTGTGGATATTGAGACAAAATGAGTTTTTTATACTCGAATTGGACAGAGTCGTCGCAATATGGTTCTTTCTCGTTTGGATAAGACTTTTTCTCTACTTATTTTCTCGATATTGGTCTCAGGTCTCTTGCATTAATCTATTGAGATTACACACCGATCATCATCCATTACTGATTTCTTATTCTACAGGAATTTCTTTGGAACCTCGGCCTTTCAGATTTTAGGGTATGAGGGTTTCTTGTCCCTCTTTCATTGACTTGGTTTGTTTAGTTTGGTCAAGTCCTCTTACAGATAGTGGTACATGAATTTTTGTTCAGAAGTTAAAACTTCTTAAGTATTGTTTAGAAGGTTATTGTTGATCATGTTTTAAGTTCTTGAGAAAATGGAATTGGGAGTTTTTTAAGAATGTTGCCCGGAATGTTTCTAAAACTAATGAGAAAGTGACAGTCATCGAAGATAGGATCAGATTTGAGGGTTTTCTGATGCTCCTTTTCAACTTGAATCTAATGCTCTTGCTAACTTAGATATGGTCCTGGGACAACAAGATATATTTCTTAGAGAAAAACGCAGGGTCAAATGGCTGGTGGAGAGTGATCGAAATTCTAAACTTCTTTCACTCTTTACTTAAACGTAAGAGGTGTAGTAATCATTTTTCTTCCACGAAAATTGGTGATATATTTCTTATAATTCAATTGAGATTGGTGAGCAAGTCATTTCATTTTATAAACAACTCTTTTTAGATTCGGGTGACTGCAGTTTATATCTTTCTGTCATTCTGGAGGGGAACATGTCCATTCTTTAGTCAGTGATGTGGAGAGTGCATTGCTTCTTCATGTTCATTATTATGATGAGATAAGGAAGACTGTGTTTGACATGGATTCTCTTAGTGCTTGAGGCATGGATGGTTTCTCAGGTAAATTTGATTGTCATTGTTAAGATATTGTGGGGTCATATTTGGTCTTGGTTGTGCAAGAGTTTTTTTCATACATGACATGTTTGACTAGATCTAAAGTTAAATTTTATGGTCCTTATTCCGAAGAATCCAATTGCTATATCGATTGACCAATTTTGTCCTATTGCTTTTGGTAATTTACTATTTAAAATTATTACCAAGATAATTAATTACTGATCGTCTTTTTGTTATTTGCTCCCGAATTATTTCTCCCAATCAATATGGTTTTATTAAAGTACATCAAATTGTTGAGTGTATTGCTGGTGCCTCTGAATGTTTTACTGTTTTGAATAATAGTTGTCGTGGTGGTCATTTTGCTATAAAAATTGATATTCGTAAAGCTTTTATTCCATTGGTTGAAATTTTCTCTTTGAGGTTCTGAAATGTTTTGGTTACTCTGAGCGTTTTACTACATGGATTAATAATATCTTTGACTTAGTGAGGATCTCAGTGCTTATCAAAAGGTCTCCTAAGGGATTTTTTAGTTGTTCACGAGGTGTGAGACAAGGTGATCCCCTCTCCCTACTTCTTTTTTGTTTGCCTGAGGAATTTTTGAGTAGATATCTTTCGTATCTGGTAGATTCATGATTGTTGGTTTTGAAATCTTTTTAGATTGGGATGCGTGCTCTGACTCACTTTGTTTACGTGGATGATGTTCTTCTTCATGCAAAGCTTCCTTTAAAAATCTACATGTGATTTTAGATGCTTCTGAGCTTTATGGTTCCCTCTCTGGACAACGAGTTAATTGAGATAAATCATCCATTTATTTTGGCAGGGGCATCTCAAGGATCGGGATGACTGATTTTTTATCGATGTCTCGAATGCGTAAGAGAGGAGATTCTATGACTTATTTAAAGGTTCCTTTCTTCGTTGGTGTGCCTAGATGTCAATGGTTGATACCTTGGACTGATAAAACTAAAAGCAAATTGGAATCTTGGAAGAGCTTAACTTTATTTATGGCAGGAAGATTATGTCTTATCAACTTAGTGATCTTAGGTTCATTTCTGCATTCTTTTCAAATTTATCATCTATCTTCCTCTCTTTTGAAGGATTTGAATACTGCTATTAGAAAATTCTTTTGGACATGTTCAATTGATACTCGTAAGTCTGTCCTAGTGGCTTAGAAGTTTTGTTACAAGCCTAAAGAGGAAGGCGGTCTTGGTATCAAACACATTTGCTTTCTTTATTAAGGTCATGTTGAAAAGAATCACTTGAAGATTGTTGACTGAGAGCTCTATGATTTTCACTTATCTTCGTGCATGTTACTTCACACAGGATCACCGATCGAGATCTTGGTAGATTTCTTATTATGTCTGGCATGGCCTAAAATATCATTATGCTCCTTTGATGCTTGAGTCTAGATGGTTGGTTGGTCCTCATTCCAAGGTTCATTTTTGGATAAATAACTGGTTGGGAACTCTGTTGATTGATTTGGTAGACGATCATCATCCGTTACATCCTCCTTTGGATTCCCTTGTGAGAGATGTCTACACTGATCCAGGGGGCTGGAGTCTCCCTATGTCCTTTCGTTCTTCTCATCTGGCACTCACTTATGAGATTGATGGAATGATAGTTAGCTCTGATGGTGACTCGCTAGTTTGGACATGTTCTTTCGACGGTGTTGTTTCTTGTAAAAGTGCATATGTATCTCTTATTGAGGTTGGAAATTCTGTTAGTTGAAGTAACCAGATTTGGAAGCTATTTATTCTACCCTCTCGGTCAATCCACACTTGGCGCTTGTTTCATGGAAATATGCCTACTGATTTTGCCTTGCGAGCTCATGGTTTTATTTTTCCTTGCCGGTGTCATCTTTATTGTGCCGTGGAGGAGGATTTTCGTCATCTCTTTATAGATTGTCCCTTTTCTCATGGGCTATGAGATGTTGTCGAGTGGTTTTAGGAAGAATATCAAGCTTGACAATATTTTCTTAGATCGTTGGCAGACGATGATGAATGTATCTTTTAGCACATAATTGAAGGCTCTATGACAGACTTTCATTATTACTGTCTTTTAGGTCGTGTGATTCCTTCGTAATCAAGCCACCTTTGAGAGTAGGAATCCTGTCTTTGCAAAAACTCTTGCATTACTTTGGCGTTCGATTCATGAAGCGGACTCTTTTAAGATTGACACGATGCAAAGTTCAATTAAGGAACTATTGACACTTCAGTAGTTTTATGTGTCGAGTCGTCCTTCCAAAGCCCTGCATGTCATGGAATTTTTTTGACAACTTCCCTCATCAGGTTAGATTAATGTGAATACATACGGAGCATCTTTTGGCAGTCATGGGCTTTTGGTTATGGAGGCATTTTCAGAATGTCTAGAATATTTGTTAAGGGTTGCTACGTTATTCACCTTAACATATGTTTTACTTTTGAGCTTGAGCTGGCTACTGCTATCTATGCGATTATTTATGCTTCGACCGTTGGCGTACTGCTTAGGATAGATGTATAAATTTAATCGATAAGATGAACTTTATTGTCATTTGTTAAGTGAGTGGTTGGTTTAATTATGTTAGTTAGTTATTAAAAGGTATATTTGTCTTTTTACCTTTCTAGTCATTAGAGCCTTTCTCTCTGTATAAACCTTTGGTTCTGTTCTGTTTGTGTTAATGAGTATTTTGATTTGTTTGTTCATCTTCTTCCTTTCTTGCACTCTTCTTCTTGCTTTTCTTCTCTTTCTTCTTGTTCTGTATTCTTCATAGTATTAGATCCATCGAGACAAATGTCATAAGCTATGATAGATCCTGTTGAAAACCTAGCCACCGAAGTTTAAGAAAATCCAGAAGTCCAAATTGCTTCTTAAACCCATTCTCAAACCACCATTCAAACTCTTCCCTCTTCATCTTCTTCACAAGACATTGGCACTCAAAACCCCGTCATGTCCATCTCCAAGCAAGTAACTCAATTTCCTCATTCCTCTCATTCACCTATTTTCTTAATGTTTAACATTTACAACCTGATCTCGATCAGGCTTGATTCCTCCAACTTTATTCTGTGGAAATATCAAATTACCGCCATTCTTAAAGCTCATCAAATATTTGGCTACATAGACGGATCGATAAAATGTCCATCAAGATTCTTAAAGAATCTAAATAGCGAAGAAACAGAGACCAGAAACCCATTATATGATCAGTGGGTGGCTCAAGACCAAGCGTTAATGACACTCATTAACGCAACCATGTCACCAACGGCTCTTGCATATGTGGTAGGCTGCAAGACTTCAAAGGAGATATGGGAATCAGTCGTGCGGTGATTTGCTTCTATCTCACGATCCAACATTCTACAACTTAAGTCCGATCTTCAATCAATCTCCAAAAGGGCTACTGAGAACATCGATACCTATATTCAACGCATCAAAGAGGTAATAGAAAAACTATATGTTGTTTCTATCAAGATTAAGGATGAGGATGCTTTAATTTACACTATCAATGGCCTTCCCAATGGGTATAACACCCTTAGAAGTTAGAACCTTTATTAGAACTAGGTCAGAACCCATGTCTTTAGAAGAATTTCGTGTTCTTCTAAAGTTAAAAGATCACCTTCTTGAGCAACAACACAAGCAACAAGACAATTTAGTTCAAAATACTACATTTCTTGCCAATTTCAATACTAGAGGATCTAATAGAGGTAGGGGTGGGAGAAATTTTTGTGGAGGAAGAAACAATAATGGTGGATTTGGTCAAGGAAGGGGTGGGAGATCACAGAATTGGAACACTCCCACCATGCCTTCCCTTCTTGGTGCACCTCCTCAATATGTGAAAAACAATGAAGGTTTTAGTCAAGATCTCAACAATGGCCTTTAGAACAATAAGGTGCAGTGCCAGATTTACCAAAAGCCAGGGCATTCAGCAATTGATTGTCATCACAGACTCAATTTTTTGTATCAAGGGAAAGGTCCTTCTTCCAACTTTTCTACAATGACAACCATGAACCAAGCTCCTCATCTCACTGGATCACAGGTATGGCTCATTGACACTGGGTGCAACACCCACCTTACACATGACATGAACAACCTTGTCAATCTTTAGAATATAATGGGGATGAAATTGTCTCCATTGGCAATGGTCAGTCATTACCAATTTCCCACACATGTTCAAGTATTCTTAAAACTTCATCTACTTCATTTCCTTTATCTCAAGTGTTTTGTGTCCTTCAATTATCTACTAATCGTTGTCCACCAGTTTTGTTTAGATAATAATTGTCTTTTTATCTTTAATGCTCCATTTTTCTAGATCCAGGACAAGGCAACAGAGCACATATTACATAAAGGGGCAATGCCAATGGACGATACCCCATTCCCTCCTTTATACCTAACACTATTGTGGCCTATCATGGTTCGAGGACTTCATATCTCATTTGGCATTTTCGGTTTGGTCATCCTTCTTCTCAAGTTGTTAGACAGATTTTAAGTAAATCTAATATACCTTGTACTTCTGGGAATCTGGATAAATGCATTTGTACTAGTTGTATTACGAATACGATGCCTAGACTTTAATTTCCCACTTCTGAATCTGTTTCCCTATCTCATCTTTCTCTCATTCACAGTGATGTGTGGGGTCCTTCTCCCACAACATTCTTTCTTAGTCAGATATTTTATGATTTTCATCAATGATATGTCACGATTCACTTGATTCTTTCCCATTTCCAACAAATCTTATGTGCTTCTTATTTTCAAATGGTTTAAACCCTTTGTCGAGGACATGTTTTCTACTAGGATTGAAACTCTTCGTACTGATGGGGGAGGTGAGTTTACAAGTAATTCTTTTGAAAAGTACCTTAATGATAATGGCATTTTCTATCAAAAGACATGTCCTTACACCCTTCAGCAAAATGGTGTTGCTGAGAGAAGACACAGGCACATTGGTGAGACTAGCCTCACCATTATAAATCATGCATTTGTTTCTTTTCATTTCTGAACTTATGCCTTTGCTACATCTGTCTACTTAATTAACAGGATGTCTAATGCTATCCTTAATCATAATTCTCCCTTTGATAAATTATTTGGCAAACTTCCAAATTATAAGTAATTAAAAGTCTTTGGATGTCCTTGTTATCCCTCTAGACATGTTGCGTTTGATGAGGGTGTGTTTCTCTTTGCCTCTTTCACTTCTTTATCTACTGATTTACATTCTTCTAATAGTTCTCAATTTGCTAATGACAATTCTATATTTGTGTTACCTTTTCTGTAATCTTTTATGCAAACTTCTGATACTCAACATGGTGCTGGAACCCTTTATTCTGTTCAAAATAAAAATAAAACTATTGACTATTTGCCTATTGGTAAGTCCTCTTTTGTTACTTTACCTATTGATACTCTGCGTTATTCTGATTCTACTGTGATGGATTCTGGTATACATGCTTATGCTCCTCCTAGTTATAATATTTGTGAGCATACTGAGAATATTGTTGTTACTGGTCATGATGAGTATCCTGTTTTGACTATTGACTTGCCTATAGCTAGAACTGGTACATCCCACATACAACCCAGTATCCAACCTCATCACCCAATAGAAACCAGATCCAAATATGGTGTTTTTAAGAAAAAGTATTTTGTTGCCTCTGGTTCCACCATTACCTATTCCTCTTTCATTGAACCCACTTCTTACACCTCTATTTCTAAGCACCTGGGTTTAAGCTATGCAAAGTGAGTATAATTCTCTCTTATCCCAAAACACATGGACTTTTGTGTCTCTTCTTCCTCATAAAAATCTGGTTAGATGCAAATGGGTGTACAAGTTAAAGTACAACCCTGATGGTACTGTGTCTAGACATAATGCTCGCTTAGTTGCCAAAGGCTATCACCAATAAACTGGCATATATTTTGAAGAGACTTTTAGCCTTGTTATCAAGAATCCCACCATTAGGATTCTCTTTTCTTTGGCTGCTACACATGATTGGTCTTTAAGGCAATTAGATGTCAAGAATGTCTTTTTACATGGCTCATTGACTGTGGATGTTTATATGACTCAACCACCTGGCTTTATTGACCTTATTCATCCTAATTATGTTTGCAGACTCAAAAAATCCTTATATAGTTTGAAACAGGCTCCTAGAGCCTGGTTTGAAAAATTTACTAACCATCTGTCTTCTATTGGTTTGACTAGTTCACATGCTGACACTTCCTTATTTGTGCGTGTCACTTCTTGCTCCATTACCTATATCTTACTTTATGTAGATGATATAATTATAAGTGGTACTAATACTGCCTATATAGATATCATTGTTACCAATCTGCAGCAAACTTTTGAAATGACATATTTAGGTAATTTAAGATATTTCTTAGGCCTAGAAATTAGTAGGAGTTTTGTGAGTCAACATAAATATGCTAGGGATTTTCTTCTTAAAGTCGGAATGCTTGAAGCCAAACCTTGTTCCACTAAATCACAACTTTATAGCAATATTGGTTCTTCTTTTCTAGATGTTACATTATATAAAAGTATAATAGGCTCTCTCTAATACTTGACATTCACTAGGCATGACTTATGCTTTGCTGTTAATAGAGTGTGTCAATTCATGCACTCACCCACTACAACCCATTTTGCAGCTGTCAAAAGAATTTTAGAGTTCATACTTGGCATCATCACTCATGGCATTCTTTTCATACCTGGCTCTCTTATTTTACAAGCATATTGTGATGCGGATTGGGCTGGTGACCAATCTGATAGAAGATCCACGTCTGGTTTTGTGATTTTTCTTGGGCAAAACACCATTTCTTGGGGTGCTAAGAAGCAGGAAACTGTGGTAAGATCTTTAATAGAGGCTGTGTACAAATCCTTGACAAATGCAGCGGCTGAGCTATGTTGGTTGAGACAGATTCTCAAAGATCTTCAAGTTTTCCAATCTCAGGCTCCTACTATCTTCTATGATAATACCTCAGCCATTGCCATGGCTTCAAATCCAGTGTTTCACGCCCGTACTAAACACGTAGAAATTGACTTTCATTTTGTTAGAAAAGGGTTGTGAGGAATGATCTTATCGTTAGACATATACCCTCACAACTTCAAGTTGCAGATTTATTCACGAAACCCCATTCATCTCCTCATTTTATGTTTTTTACTGAAAAACTTATCTTAAAGCCTAGGATAAGTTTAAGGGGGGATGTTAAGTGAGTAGTTTGTTTATTTATGTTAGTTAGTTATTAAAGGGTATATTTGTCTTTTTCATCTTTCTAGCCGTTAGAGCCTTTCTCTCTACTTAGTTCTTTTCTATTTAGTGTTAATGAGTATTTTGATTTGTTCATCTTCCTCATCTCTTACACTATTTTTCTTGCTTCTATTCTCTTCCTTATTGTTCTGTAATTCTTCATCACTCATATTTATCAAGAGGGTACTCGGGTTGCAGATTGCTTGGCGTCCAAAGCCCCCAGTATAATTACTCCAACTTATTGGTGAAATGCTTCAGATTTTTATTTTTCGTTTATTTTTTATGATATTTGTAATATGCTGATTTTTTTTCTTTGTGTTTTCTTTTGTTGATTCTTTTATTTTATTTTAATAATATGTTGGGTTAGGTTAACTGATGAGAGTGCTAGCCTAGCTGAGATGTTATGGTGCAACTACTATTTCATATCACCAACAACATTATACAAAAACGTACCTCCCTCCTCCCCCTCTTTGTCGTTGGGGTAGAAGTTTTGAATAAATGTGTTGTCTTGCTCTTAAGTATTTTGATTGAAGTGTTTTTCTTTTTAAGATGTAGAATATAATAACTCATTTGAAGCATAATGATCATACCCTTGTAATGCATTGTATGTCTCATAATAGGTCCAACCTGATTTACGTTGTGAAAAAATAAAATTGAGAAACAAGTAAAAACTAAGTAGACTCGATTGGTCATTTATAAAGTATAACGATATATCATGTAAAACTTTGAAAGTACATGTGATTTATATTTTAGAAAAAAAATATTTTTTTTAAAAGTTCGTTGTTTTAAAGAAAACAAAAAGAACCCTCACGGAGAAACAAATTTTAAAAAAATGCAAAAGAAATAAACAAATTTCATAAAGGTAGTTGAAAAAGTCCGTGAAACAAGCCAGCAATAAACTAAACAAGACGTGGGAATTTGTCACGCAGTTCCCGCCGATTTTATCGCATTTTCTTTCTGATACTTTCTTGGAAGAAAAACACGAAATTCCTATTTAATATGTTGCAATTTTTTGGATATATCTGGTTTGATTTAGTCACTATTAGCAAGTCGTTGTCTTCGGCGCTTGACCTTTTTATCAATAGATTACTTCTTCCTGAGAATTTGCAGAGAAGAAAAATTGCCATCGGATCCGACATTTTGGTGAAATTCACTTTCCATTACCAAAATCCACCAAAAGAGGAGGAAGAACCCAAGATTGTTGGAGATTTTTGATCTTCCAGTAATTCAGATTTATACTCTTGTTAGGTTTGTGATCTCTGCTAATCAATCCAATCCCCAATTTACATTTACATTTCTACTGGGAATTGTGATATTCGATCCCCCCCCCCCACCTCTTTTCTCTAGGGATTGCAAATTTGTTGTCAATTGAAATAGATGATTGGATCGTTCTGGTGTATTAGAGTTTCTAGAGAGGAGAAAATCTGTAAAAGTAGTGAGAGAATATTTGTGGAGGGGATCTTAGATTGTTTAATATGAGCGACAAGCAACCAGGAAACTTAGACGATGAACAAATCGCAGAATTGCGCGAAATCTTCCGGACGTTCGATCGGAATAACGATGGAAGCCTAACGCAGCTAGAGCTTGGATCACTTCTACGATCGCTTGGCCTCAAACCGAGTCCAGATCAGCTTGAAAACTTGATCCAAAAGGCTGATACTAATAGTAATGGCCTAATTGAGTTCTCAGAGTTCGTGGCTCTTGTAGCACCTGAGATTCTTTCAGTTAAATCTCCCTATACAGAAGATCAACTTAGGAAGTTGTTTAGAATTTTCGATAGAGATGGAAATGGATTTATTACGGCAGCTGAGCTGGCGCACTCTATGGCCAAGCTAGGGCATGCGCTTACGGCTGATGAGTTGACGGGGATGATCAAGGAGGCAGATACAGATGGAGATGGGATGATTAATTTCCAGGAGTTCTCACAGGCAATTTCTTCTGCTGCATTTGATAATTCATGGGCATGAAGCTTTTTCTCTTACTGGGGTATGGCTTCAAATCTTCATAATTTTGTATCTTGTTTTGATCTTCACTTAGAGTACATTTGGTGTTGTGGGGTGTTTGGACATTGAAATTTACAGTTACGAAGCTTTTCTTTTCTTCTATTTAAATTTTTACGACAGGAAAAACCGTGAGTTGGGTTTGTATATCTCATCATTTCTTGTAACTTATGTATTATAACAAAAAAAAAGAACAGAGAAGTTTGATATCCTTTTATTACATTCATGGTGACTTTAAGAACTAATTGTTCAATAGGTGTCAAATGAAAACCCATTTTTTAAGAGAATTGATAATTAGTATGACAAAAAATATATCCATGAGAATTATGTCTCGTATCAAGCTAGCAATCTAGCTATTGCCATCTCTTCGGCAGCTGAAAAGGAGTTGTTGAATCTGATTTTAAAGTGGCAATTTTTTGGGTGAAGTCTAATTATTGGAGTGATTGGAGGCTGGTGGACATGGTTCATTATGCATAGTATTTTTTCTCAAGCTAGTAGCTTTGTGTTATATTAAGTAAGAATTGTAATGGCTGATGTTGTTGCTCAATATAGATTAGCTCAAGATATGGTTGATGCTAATAATTCTCATTTATCTAGTTTAATTGCTAGCTCGATTGAAGCGGAAAAAGTGGTTATTAGAGGTAGATTAAGACCTCCATAAATATTATCATTGTTTCTTATTAATACATTCTGGTTTAGTTAAAAAAGAAAAAAAAACTAGCTATTGCCATACATAGTCTTACAGAAATATTTAAACATTTACCTATTATACAGATTTTTTTTAAAGAACCTGTGAATTGTTCTAATCCTCTATCCCTGGGCGTTGGCACTGTTATTACTTATCTTATTATGTTGCCTTCTTTTATCTCTTTTTTTACCCCTTGTTCTTTATTACTTCTTTTGAGGGGTAATCTTTCTCACCCTTGTGGAGAAAATTCTCTCCTAGATGTAACTTGTAAGCTAACTCTTGAAACTTCCTGCGACTCATCGTTCATGGCGCGGCTTTCGTCTAGTTGGGGCATATAGCTCCCCACCCCCAAATAGTTAGATTGTCCATGCGGGAAATGAATCACTTCTTGCTCTGAACGGACAATAGTTGATCATGCTCGACCGATCTGTAACGTTCAAATAAAAAATAATTTATTTTGCTTTTCTTTCCTTGTTCAATCTGGGCGTTGTTTCTGACGAATAAGAATAGATCCCGATCCAGACAATATTAGCAGAATGAGAGTGGTCCTCACAAGTAGAGATCTTATTATTGGGTTTGTGTTGTGCTGCTTAGCTCCTTCCACATGAAGAAGCATACAAGGAAGAAAAGAGAGGAAAAAAAACCCATTAGAACGAAAGGCGGAGTCAGACGATGATTATGAAAGAGTTGTTGGCATAGAATAGGATTTGGGTAAAGGAGTTGTTTTGTTTGTAAATTTCTCTTGCGTTGTATATCTCGCTAGGGGAGATTGCTTTTAAATCTAAAGCTCTAGTTTTTCTATTGTCTCTGGGTTTGTTCCCCTCCTTGGCCCCACCCTTTTTGTTGTAGCAATTTTTTAAGATAATTCAATCTATTGGTTTAAAAAAAAAAGTGGTAAAAGGTTTATGCTCCCCACCATTGGATCACCATCAACGGAAAAGAAAAGAAAATTACTCAAGTATAAATATAAACAAAGGAATTGTTTCCGTAATTCTTTGGATAGCAAAACATAAAACTAGTTCAACGATATCCGTACACAAAAAAAGCCCCCGATAAACTTCACTCTCTGTTGAATAATTTTAAAATTTGAAGTTCAAAAGTATAAAAATATTCACAACATCGCTCTTGACAGAAAAGTGGAAAATAATAGCAGTCTAATACATAACAACATCAAACTACTGTTGTTTGATTTCTATCTAGAACTTGGTTAAATTTCCAAATACCAAGAGCAAACAAGTTTTGGCAAATTTGTATGAAAAAAAAAAACAACTCCTCGCCAAAAACTCGCATCATGCCATCCTCTTCTTTTTGGATTTCAGCATAACAAAGCCAATAAATATGCCCAAGAGGCAGAGAAGCAACACACCAGCAAATACAGGTATCAATATGGCATATTCTTGGGGCAGGAAATACTTGTGGATGAAATTATCACTGTCTACAAACGGCTGAAATATTGAGAGAAGGAGAATTATAAAAGTCTTAAATAAAATCAGAAGTCCATAAACTATGGATTTGCATAACTAGTCCATATTAACAAAGAGGTAAACTGACCAGGATAATGACCCAGAAAGTGTAATAAGTGAATATGGACAAGCTGGTAACAGATAACACAAAGCCAACTGCCTTGTCTGCTAATTCCATTTTGGTGATTCTACTTCCTGTAAACACATTAGCCTATTAATCATCATTTTTCTACGTAGTAATAGTGCCATAGAGCTCTTTTACGAATTTTTGACTACTTAGGGTAGACTATTCCTGAGATGTCGATCATTCTCAGCTCACATATAAATCGTTTCTCAGACCGAAAAAGTCTTTAGAAAAAAAAAATTAAGCCTGATTCCAAACTTCGACTCAAACAACTATCAAATAATAGTATTCCAACCTATATATGACAATCCCAACCCATCAGAATCTTGCATCAAAGTTTAACAGAAAAGAGAGCATACAATCAACTAAACATAAAGAAAGAAAGAAATGAACACCATATGACAAGTGTCAAATGTTTAGACCATAAGCTATTTTATACAGTGGTGCAGGTGAAAATCTAATGGGTCTGTTTCAAGACTAAGATAACGGTACTCAAACGAATCCAAAATTCTGGTAAGAGTACGGAAGTTTATGGTATAGTCTCTGAAGTAATGTTATACAAATCTTAAGCTTATGATAATTTTCTAAAAAATGTTCAACCCATACTTATTTTAAACAAACAATAACTATCACTATACGTGATTCATGGTTTTACTTCTACAAATATGCAAAGTATCTGCTCATTCACAGTCATCTTCATTTCTAATACAAGAACAACTTATGTTCAATAACAACCATTGATCGGTTCTGTTGTATCCCGAACTGAACCCGTCACAACATGTGAACCGAAGCGGTTCAAAACTATATGGTTCAGTTCGATGCGGTCAGTTTGAGTGGTTTGGTAAATCATCTTCTCAAACAAGAGAACTGCAGGAAACGACATCGATCTTCATCGGACAAGAAAACAAAATTGATCTTACAAAATGAGACTGCCCAACCCCAAATATTACCAATATGAGATACCAATCAACGTGATCAAACCTCAAATCTAACAATCTTAGATTACCGAGCCCTAAATTAACAAGCAATGAAAAAAAGAAATGAGAATCTAATATTATCGGAGAAAGCAGTGCTTCGCGATTTAAAGTCCAGAGAGATAAGAGGCAGAAATCTTGATAAACAGAGGGTCGAAATCTTACCGCGGCAAGAGAGCTTGCATGGACAAGGGAGAGGCACCGGAGATGCTTGAGAGAGAGAGAGAGAGAGAGAGAGCAGAGACAGAAAATGAATGTCGCGCCTCAAGGTGAACGACATGACTAAGCAGGGTAAATGAAACGGTGTAGTTTAACTTAAGTAAGTGTTTTTTATAAGATTTTTTGCAAGACTACATCATTGGAAAAAACATTTTATAAAATTATACTTAGTGACCAATCGTGTAGTCTACAAGAATGGTACATTGGTATCATGTAATTTATAGAATGACTACACGATACATGTTTACTCATCATGTAGTTTATAGGATGACTACGCGATGCTCGTGTACCCATCGTGTAGTTTACATGATGCTCATGTATCCATTGTGTAGTCTACACGATGACTACAAGATGCTCGTGTAACCTATAGGATACCCGTGCACCCATCGTGTAGTCTGTAGGATGACTACTGTTGGAAAACGTGTCACTGGTGCAGCGGAGGCGTTTAAAAAAATTCAATAAAAACAAATATTTTTCGATAAAAAGAAAACAAGCGCGACACAACGATTTTTAAAAATAAAAACTTTTTTCAATTAGAATTCATTATATAATTATACATTAAATCTACAATATTAGAATTAGGAATCATATACAATAGTCTTAATCAAGCGCCATTGCCAAATTGATCGATCTTTGTCCCACGAAACCGTTCCAACAATCAGTAAACTCCGAGATCCACATCAAGATCTTCTAAGTCAATCATCAACGCATTAGGACGTGTGTGAGCATGTAGAATCTTACACGATATTTTTTCTGTCTCTAAATGTTCTCAACACATTAGATATAGATATTTATTGAGAATGACTTTTGTAAGACGATTCTCTAAAATAACATGATGATTATTCCTTTAAAGATTTGATTAGCTATTAATCGAAGAGAAAAATCACTGTGAGCAATTGTGTTAACAACTCAATTCTCTGATTGATCAATTGATGATCTGATCAACTCATTCATCAACTCAGGGCATTCGAATAAAATATGTATTTTATTCTAGATAATGACGTATAAGATATTTAGGGATAATTAAAAACTAATATTTAATTTTAAATTGCCAAATACAGTGAGACCCGCTATATAATGGTGCACAACTACAGTACCACACTGCACTGCAGTAGGCCTGAAGCAACACAGTGCCTCATGACACTGTGCGTGACACCACACTGCGATGTCGTGTGGCACTGCAGTTTTACATGCCTACTGCAGTAGTGCCACGTGACACTACAACAGCCCATGGTGATCTATGATTCTCAATCATCGATCAACACGTGACAATTACTGTAAATTAAATATTTATTTTAATCAGATAAATATCTAGATATTTGTTAATTCAAAATTAACATATCTGATTATTCTTATCAACTAACTTATCTGTTATTTGACAAATAACAAATTTAATTAATCGAAATTATTATCTAATAATAAATTAATTACCTAATTTCATAAATTATATATTTTGTCTCACTTATCGATAGTTGAAAAAATAATCAATAATTATTTATAAATATATATATATATATATATATAATTTAATTATTGATTATACATAATTATATACTTGTCCCAAAATAAAAATTCATTTACAAGTCAGTCATTTTCTCATATCCTGAAATATCACATCCTAGACTGCGTAGTATAGAGGTGACTTAAGGACCATGAACCTATAATCCTACACTTCAATAAACTAAATAATCTTATTTATTAATTCCATTATTACTCCACTATAAATATGCAATTGCACTTTAGAGATTATAGATTGTATTTATAGAGTATTCTCATGTAGTTCACAAATATAATCAATTCATGTAGTTTCATCCTTCAATTATTGGTTCGTTAATTAGAACTGATCAAAATTATATTTTATCATTTTAATTACCTCTTGATTCTTAAGTATCATTAATCCACTAGTGATTGGCTAATTTATAGTCTTATTATAAATTTGAGCTTAATAACCATTCAGTTCCATAATTAACGCTTAAGGGAACTAATATACGATCCGTTAGGAATGCTTAGATTTCAAATCTTGTAATATCATATTCCCAGTCATCTATATCACTGAATATCCAAAACAAAAGTCACTAGTCTATTTTACAAACAAACTTTAACGAGTTAATCAAAAGATCCAGTAGACATGTAAATGAGTTCATGACTACTCACGATTCAGACTGATCTACATATGATCATCGAATTGATGTGTATTAAATCTTTATTATAAACAGCACGTTGATAAATATATAAATTCACATCGGTCTAGTGATATATAATCTCAGTATATAAAGTATATTCACTAAAATGTTTGTCCACATCAATGATCTGGATCTAGATCACACGCGTTCATAATGCTCAGTGAACCATACTAGCAATCATTCATTACATATTTCATACTTTAATATGTTGCTGCCAATTTTATTTGTTATCCATGATCTTCATTATCTCGTACTAATACAAGATTACAATCTCATTAATGAATACATAATTTTCAAATATTTATATAAATTATTCAAAGAATAATTTAAAAGAAAAATTATAAGAAAAATGTAATCCTCATTAATTTTATATCAAAATGTCAATACACATGCTTTGGGGGCATAAACCCCAACAATCTCCCACTTGACCTAAAGTAAAATCTGGCATCTCTCTTAATCCCATGTACGCACGCGACCCTCAAATGATTTCGTAGGAAGTGTCTTTGTAAAAGGATTAGCGAGGTTCTGTTCTGACGCTATCTTCATAACAGTCACATCCCATCAATGCACGATCTCTCTTACTAGATGATATTTCCTCTCTATGTTACCCCACTTGTGACTCCTCGGCTCCTTCAAATTCGCCACCGCCTTACTAGTGTCATAGTACATGATCAGTGGCTTGTCCATATCTGGAACTGTTTTAGATCAATATAAAACTTTCTGAGCCATATCGCTTCTTCCGTAGCTTCAAAACCGCTATATATTCGGCTTCCATAGTGGATTTGCAATGCTGAATTGTTTAATACTTCTTCATAATACAACTCCTCTACTTAGGGTGAATACTGATCCAAACGTTGACTTTCGACTATCTCTCTCTGATTGAAAATCAGAATCAGTATATCCAGTGAGGTTCAAATCTCCACTTGAATAAACAAGCTTATAGTTTCTCATTCTCCTAGATACTTGAGAATGAGATTTAGTGCAATCAAGTGTTCCAAACCTGAATTTGATTGATAACGATTGACAATTCTCACTGCATAACAGATGTCTGGTCTCGTACATAACATTTCATACATGAGACTTCAAACTGTTGAAGCATATAGAACATTTCTCATAACATCTTCCTCCTGAGGTGTCTCATGACATTGCTCCTTGGTAAGCATAATTCCATGTATGGTCGGTAGTTGACATTTCTTGAAATTTTCTACAGAGAATCTCTCCAACAGCTTATCAATATAAGATGCCTGAAAAAGTGTCAAGAGCTTGTTCTTTCTATCGCTTAGGATTTAAATGCCTAGAACATATTTCACTTCTCCTAATTCTTTCATTTGGAAAGTATTAACTAACAACTTCTTTACTTTTAATAGAGTTTCTACATCATTCTCTATGAGTAAAATATCATTAACATAAAGAACTAAGAAAACCATCATCTTATATTTGATGTATTTATAAACACAGACTTCGTCAACAATTCACTCGAAGCCATAAGACTTTATAATCTCATAAAATGTAAGATTCCAAGATCTAGATGCTTGTTTTAATCCATAAATGGATTTAAGCAACTTGCATATTTTCTGATCTTGCCCCTTTATACAAACTTTTCTGGTTGCATCATATAGATGCTTTCTTCAAGAGAGTCATTCAGAAAAACTATCTTGACATTCATTTGCCATATCTCATAGTCAAAACTAGCGGCTATGGATAAAAGGATGCAAATGTATTTTAGCATGGCCACAAGGGAGAATGTCTCTTCATTATTGACTCCATCCCTTTGTGTATAGCCATTGGCTACTAACTGTGCATATAAAGTCTCTACTTTTTCATATGCACCTTTTTTCTTCAGAAGATCTATTTACATCCAATGGGTCTGACATCTTCAGGTGTTTTTACAAGTTCTTAGACATAATTGGAATACATAGATTTCATTTCCTGGTTCATGGCGTCTTGTCATTTCTTATTTTCAGGATCATCCATTGCTTTTTCATAAGATAGTGGTCGTCCTTATCAGCGTCTCACCCTAGGACATGTGCCTCTAGTTTGTAGTGTACTGATTATCTAACAACCCTCCTACTACAATATTGCACCGGGGTTTCCTTTGCAGGAACTGTGATTTCTCTGGTTTGTCGTTTATCAGAAGAAATTGAAGGTGGTCTGATCTCATCAGCCGCTAATTCCTCGAGAACTACTTTGCTACGAAGTTTGTAGTTCGTGTTCTAGGAAAGTGACGTTTGTCGATACAAACACTTTTTTATCTTTGTGACTATAAAAGTACCCACTTCTAGTTTCTGGATCATAACCAATGAATATGCATACTTCAGACCTTGAGTATAACTTTCTGGTCTTGGATCTAAGAACGTAAGCTAGCTAGACACCCTCATATACGAAAATGACACAAACTAGGTTTGGAGCCATTCTATAACTTTAAAAGCGTCTTGCTTATAGTCTTACAGGGCACTACATTCAAAATGTAATTGTGAATATAACCCATCATTTCAGGTTCCATGACTTCATTTAGAATATGCCGTCTTAGGGTCGATCAGAACTAAACTACATCACTTACTCATATCTTCTAAAGAAGTCCAACATTGATATTGGTACAGCTCAAAACCTTCCTTACGGAGATGAAAACAAAGCTATCTCGAAGCCCTTACTGCACCTCATGTTGTTGTACTAATGATGGAGACCATTAGTTACATTTACATGTCAACCTTCTCTCACTCACTATTTTAGGATTGTGTGTTTCCATTTGAGCAATCAATTAATTTCAAATTAATCACTGGTTAAAATAACAACCCTATGAATATTTAATAATCAGTTATACCCATCTCATTGGTCTAAGTTCATTTAACCTTCTAAAGCGCCTAAATCATAATTATGTGAATTTAGATTAACTAATTAATTATATTCATCAAATTTTAATAAAACTCTTTTACTAAAATCGGTTATCCTAATTGTTTTAATAACCATTAGTGTGATGTGATTTCTAAGTTTTAACTAATTAAAATATAGTAGTTTACATGCAATTGATTTCATAAAACAATACATATAAATATATTAGGGCAATCCTAATAAATCATGCTTCTACTGATGAGATGCATGATTAAATAAAAACTGCGTGAGATTTTCATGTATTGCATGTGATCGACTAATGCATAGACATGTTATCAAGCATAATAATTATACAATTATTTATAAATTAAATAAAATAATAATGGATCGAGATGCTATTAGATATTTTTAAATTACGACCCTTGAAATAAAAAATAAATTACAAAGCTGATTTCAAGAATACATATTTCTCAAATATTACATTTTCCTTCTGATGTCCATCTTTATATTCTTCAAATTTCGAACAAAAACACTTTTAGTTAGGAAAAACTATTTTTTTAATTAAAATTAATTTCTATAACTATCTCTTTAAAAATAGTTAACTTTGACTTAGTCAAATAAATACGTTATTTGATTTGGTCAAACTTGGGTCTTATGAGTGGTTTAACAAAGCATGTGTCAATTACAAAAAATATTTTTTTATTAGGTACACTTTCTCTTTGTGGGATTGCACCTCTTGCCTGCTTTTGGTCCAAAGATTAAATTATTCATGATAGTTGGTTGTATTCATCAATTTTCACAATAATAGCCTGTTCCACTGCGAGATTAACCGCATTTTATATGTTTCGGATCTATTTACTTACTTTTGAAGGACATTTTAGCCTTTATTTTAAAACTTACAGTGGAAAAACAAATAATTCCCTCTATTCAATATCTCTACGGGGTAAAGAAGGATAAAAAAATGATTAAAAAAAACTTGGGTCAAACCCAAACAACCTATTAATTTCTAATTTTTATAAAATTATAATAAATAATTAATTTTAAAATTACATCAATTTCAAAATTTAAAAAGATAATTGATAGATTTAGGTTTATCATCAAAATTTGAAGGGATAGGGTTAGTTGGTATCATGGTTTTTGTGAAACTTCCTAAATGTGACAACAGTTGCCACCGACCACCACCCACCACTAGATCTATCACCGCCGGCCACTGACCACTGCTGACCACCGACAGTCGACCACCACCGGCCGCTGCTAGAGCTGATTTTTTGGTGATGTCACTGGAACAGTAAATTCCGGTGACATTACCGGTTTTTTAAAATCGGCGGGGCCTGCACCGAAAATCCAGTTTCCGGGGTCGGCGCCAGAATTCTAAAAGAGTTCATATTTCTTTTCTTTTTCCTCCGTCGTTCATCTTGTGATTCTTCATCTTCTCACGATCGAAATAATTATAATAAATATTCAAAATAAAATTACAAAAATTTCTACGCCCTAAAACGGCTTACACTAGATCTAAGGAAAAGTTAAAGAACAAAGGCTAACCTAATAATCACCATACATTTAACGATCCATTATTTTTCATACACTCAAAAAATGTAACCATCTATTTATTCATACATATCTCATATTATATGAATAAAGCAAGAAAATACACACAACATTTAACATATAAATATATAAAGATCGTTCTGATATCAGTTGTTGAAAAACACGGCGCATATGCTTAAAAAATATTCAATAAAACAAATCTTTTTCTATAAAAGGGAAAACAAGCGTGACGCAATGATTTCTAAAATTAAAAAACTTTTATTGAAATTTTTTTTTCAATCAGGACCCATTATATATTTATACATTAAATCTACAACATACACGGTTAGGAATCATATTCATCTTGTAGTCTTAATCAGGGTCATTGTAAAATTGATCGATCATTCGTCCAATAAAATCGTTCTAACGATCAGTAGACTCTCAAATCCACACCAAAATTTTTCAAGTCAATCACCAACGCACTAGGACATGTGTGAGCATGTAGAATATTACAAGACACTTTTTCTGTCTCTAGATGTTCTCAACACATGAGATCTAGAGATTTACTGAGAAAGACTTTTGTGAAACGATTATCTAAAGAATGTGATGATTATTCGTTTAGAGATTTGATTAACTATTAGTTGTAGAGAAAAATTAGTATGAGCAATTGTGTTCACAACTTAATTCTCTGATTGATTAACTGTTGATCTGATCAACTTAGGCCATTCAAATAAAATCTATATTTTATTTTAGATAATGACGTATCAGATATTTAAGGATAATTAAAAATCAATATATTAATTTCAAATTGCCCAATACAGTGGGACTCACTGTTTAATGGTGCACAACTGTAATTGGCGTGAAGCAACATAGTGCCTCACGACACTATGGGACACTGCAGTGTTACACGCCTACTACTGTAGTGCCACGTGGCACTACAACATTCTATGATGGTATATGATTCCCAATCATTGATCGACACGTGACAATTACTGTAAATTAAATATTTATTTTAATGAGATAAATATTTAGATATTAGTTAATTCAAAATTAACATATATGATAAATATTTAGATATTAGATATATGTTTATGCTGAAAATAATTAAATTTGTAGCGTCATATAAAGTTTCAGTATGGTGGGAAACTATAATTGACACATCTTTTTTACGTTAAATAGTACCATCGATAATTATATACTATTTCGACAGTCACTAAAAACTGTCCAAAAATGTCCGTTTTGTCACAGTGGCACCTCTGCGACTGCGTCTAAGGAGGGAGGGAGGGAGGGAGGGAGAGAGAGAGAGAGAGAGAGAGAGAGAGAGATTGAACCCCATGAAAAGGGTTGGAGAAGAAGCAATACCTTTTGCTCTTCTCTAGTTGGAGAAGGGCTGCTGTGCGGTGGAAACCACTCTCGTCCTGTGTCTTTAACTTCTTTTTATCGATGTTTATGTTGAAAATAATTAAATTTGTAGCGCCATATAAAGTTCCAGCATGGTGGGAAACTATAATTGACACATCTTTTTTACGTTAAATAATACCATCGATAATTATATACTATTTCGACAGTCACTAAAAACTATCAAAAATAACTGAAGTGTCGAAAATGAGTATGCAAAAAAACAGATTTTCTTGTAGTGTGAGCTAGAGTGCTACGTCAGACATCACTTTTTAATCATTCGTCACAATTTATGGAAGAGTCGGTCTTTCATTTGACAAATGTTGCTCGGTATACACAACCTATCGATGCCCGTCATACTTTGGTGCTGATTAAAGGGGGAGATGCTTCTTTAGCCCTAATTAGGGGATACCATGAGCTTCCCATACTACTCGGGAATAGACGTCGACTTGCCCTAAACTATCTCCTCCGGCTGCTCTGGAGGGTGGATAATTGACCCATCTGGTTCTTCAAGTTCCTATATGGGCTGTTCTTTTGGCAATTCGCCGATCATTGGTTCATTTGTTCTTGCGTGTTTATCTGCTTTATGCGGGCGTTTAGGAAGAGCGTGCTCGCATCCATTATTCATCAGTACGTGACTAATGTCAGTTATTCGTTGGGAAGATCTATGGTGGAGAACTAACGTGAGGCCTTGTATTTCAACTAGGAACGCTCCCAGTCCAGTTTATCTATATAACACGACTTTTCGTTTGTGTAGTAGCTTTGGAAAATTGTTGGTGACCAAAGGGACGACAAGAAGTTAAGTGGAAGCCAAGCAACTGCCTTGTCGAGAGTGGCCTACTGATATTTACCCTCATTTTCCGTGGTGGCTCACATATTGCCTCCAAAAGATTCTTCAAATGTCCTCGCTTTCATTTGTTCTTCGGCCATCGTGTTCTCCTCATTCGTCTAGCAGCATTGTGAGCGGCAATACGCACACCATAGGTTTCTTAATGGGGTGTCCTCATTCTGAGCCTTCCTCATTATGCCCCTCTTTCTTTTATCTCCCTAGGCTAACCCCAACTAGAGCCTCCACCACTAGGTGGAGGTTCGACCTTCCGAAGCCAAGTTTTGGTCCCAGTTTCCTCAAGAGGTAGTAGTTTATCCGAGTCAGGGCGTCATCTCGACCCTTCCTGGATGGTTTCCTTCGTGGTTCTCCGAAGGCGTAACGATCCCGCCTGCGGGCCTTTTGGCTGTAGGGGATATCATTTTTGTGCAAGAGGCCGCCACAATTTAAGTGAGCATTAACGTTTCCGTCCTCCTTCTCCCGATTACCGTAGAGTGAGCGACCACTATATCCTTTTCTTTCGTTATGTGATCTCCATATTGGCAGAGAGTCCTTCTCTATGCGAGGAGGAGGGCATGTCTCCCCTCTCATCCCGGACCTCGTCGAAGTAAGATGAGAACATTAGACTGATTTTCTCATTGTGGAAGAGCGGATGTTTCCAGTGTTTTGGAAGGGAACAATTTTGATGTCGTCCCCACTAACGACGCCAATTGTTGAAACTGAAAATCTCAACAGTACAAATACTTGTGCTCTTCATATAGCACAAGAATCCTCTTAGCATGAGAATCTACAAAACACAAACGAGGAACCCAAAGGATGAGGAGAACCATGGGGATGGTTTCTTCATTTAAGAGTCTTTGATGCCTAAGTCAGTATCCTGATATAATTTTGGCAGAGTTTTCTTAGGGGGAGAAAAACCCCCTCCTTCTGGAGTAGATGTAGGTATTTATACCTGGAGCCTTATAAGAGGAAACGTGCTAAAGAAACATCGGGAGTGTGCGGGGGAAGCCTTTCGAGGTGGATGACTGACCTAGATTAGACGGATGAGAGGTGATCTTGACAAAAAGTGATGGTCATTAAATGTTGATGTGTCATTCGAAGTAACCTATACGGGGCTGATCTGATACGCTGTCATAACGATTGGATTTGTTTAGCGTTCGGGCCTAATGGGAGGTTGCCACGTGGAATGCTATATTCGGCGGACAATGATGATGCTGGCACTGAGAGTAACCCGAGATTTGGTTGAGGGTTTTATTCTCGCTGCTCTTTCTTGCCTTAATGGAACAAGCCAAGGAGAGGCAATAATGGTATAAGATAACAACACACATTGTCTGTCGTTAGAGTCCAATGACAGACACGGCAATTTGACACTACTGAACCTTCCGTTCAGATTTAGACGTTCCATATGGCCTAAACTATCAAGGAAAAAATCATTTTTATTTTTATTTTTTAACGTTTAATCTTAGTCGTCAAAGTCTATTGTGAATAGTCTATCTTACTTTCTTTCTGAGACTCACTAAATCCTACCCACTGTCAAATTATTATTTTTAAATTAAAAAATACTTATAGGGGAGATATATTGGGGAGATATATTTATGGATAAAAATCGTATGCACTAAAATTTAGACTCCCGAAGCCTCTCTAAGTCGCAAAAGAAATTTAAGACAAAAAACAAGAGGAAAATCTAGTAATATGAAGAAAATTGAAGCAAATTAATATTTCCTAGCAAAATCAAGATAAGCTCTAACTTCTATGTAGATAATATAAAATATAACATTCCCTTGCAAAGGAGTATTGAAGTATTGCATTTTCATTTTTTCTTCATAATGTTTATACAATGAACAAAACATAATCATATGACAAGTTAGATTGATATAGTTCGTTAAATCACCACATCTATATCTTAGAAGTCATGAATTCGAATTATATTCTCTCATTGTTCTTAGAATTTGTAATGCAACTTAAAAAACACAATCATAGAAACTCAAACATTATAAATCAATGATTTAAAAAAGAATCAAAGACTAGTAGCCAAAGAAACACAACAGAAAAAACAAAACAATTTCTGTCAATGTCAATTAGATAAATCATGGAGACGGATGGGTGATTTGAACTTTTTCATATCACCAGGCCAAACTCACGAAACATGGTCACTCTAAAAAATTTGTCATTTAAGAACAGAAGAGCCTAGAAAACAAGTAGAGATGACAACCCTGTATAATTTCAAGTAGAGGAACCGTTTGACAAGCTTCTTCAACCGTTCGGTTCATCCACTGCTGCAATTTAGTTTCAGCAATAGGAGCGATTCGATGTTGCAATACAGCACCACCCATCGGTCCTACCAAATTCAACCTTGTTGCAGCAGAAATAACATCTCTTGTGGTAATAAACATGTATGCTCTCTGAGCAGTCATAGCATCCCATCCAAGTAATCCACAAATAAGTCCAAATACAGGAGCATGGTGAAAAGAAATCACCCGGGAACTCAAAGAAGCGTCTCTCATGGTTTTGAGAGAGGGGATTTCGGTGAACACAGCTGCAGCCACCCTCATAAGTGCTGATCCTTGTGAAGTGGATGCCTTTCGGCCCACTTCATTAGTTAACATTGCATTCAATAACTTGTCGAGTTTCTGCCAGGTCTCCAAATTGGGGGATAATGTGGCCGAGTACACAAAAGGAAGGAGCAAGCTTCCAGTGTTCTCCAATATATGAATCAGAAAGGTTTCAAGATCTTCAGAACCTGAGATCATCCGAGTTTGTATTGCTGCCTCAAGACCGTAAGAATGGGCAAAGCCACCAGTAGGGAGGATTGAGTCAAGTAGTTGCCATTTGCTCCACTCTAAATGAGAGCCTGATATAGAGCCTTTTATGCTCCTTTCGGATGACTCCATCTCATGCATTTAAAAGAGTGCATATATCATGTAATTTGTGAACTCAATTTCCCTGTTTCAAGTAGTTCCAATAGAAATATGTGATACCCGTATTCTAATCAAACAATCAGTAATTCATCATAAACGACCCACCCATTCTCCACCTTGGAACAAAAGATAAATCAAACAATACTGCCTGACTAGAGATAGAACTTCTAATTGATCAGACAATACTGAAAAATCAGTTCTCTGTAAAATTGTAATTAATTTTGTTAGAGATAGAGCTTGGCATGATATAAATATATTAGTCTGATAGGAACAGAGATTTACGAAATAATGGTCTTTAAACTGCCTGATTTTTTATAAGAGCTAGTTTGCCTTTGTTATCTGTGTTTGCTCTCTTTGTTTGTTTTATTTCCCAGGGATATTCCCCTTGTAACCATGTAGCTTGATGGTATTAATTACTTAATTGATAGAGAAAGAACATATGGGATTTATTTGGTTTACCTTTAGACAGAAAAAGTTTGTTTATTACTTCTTTGTGCATTTGGTTTCATTCTTATACAAATTGTTCTTGAAAATCTTAGCTGCTCACAATTTAAGACGCCAACAGTGGGGCTTATGAAAGAACATTTCATTTGTTTGCCCTTCTTCATAAGTCTCACTCTCAGAATCAGAAAATTTTATGTACATGTAATCAATCTTCTTCTACTTGTCTTGCCGGGTTTGTTCATATAAAGAGAGAAGTTGGGGCTGAACAGAGGGAAATTTTGTTAGTCTATATCCAAAATATTAGTCCGAAACAGAATACAGGAATATCGACAAATACCGAACATTCTGTTTAACCAACCAAGGGAATAACGAATCACGGAATTGACTGATATGTTCTAAACTAGTCTTAGCGATGATTACTCAATGTATTAGTAATCACTATGCTTACGTTACAATTAAATTGAGTAAACAGAACTTATTATAAAAATGAACATGTTTGATAATTGAAGTTTCCCACATATTTCACATATATACACATTCAAGTGATTCACTTACAGTGATTGTAACCGTTCCTTGATCCGGCACGGAGTTGGTGGTTGTGGTATCTCCTCCAGAAGGTGAACTTCGCCTGAAAAAAGGTAATGCTTATCAATAAATCCAACATTAACTCATCAAGATTCTCCACACTTTTCTATTACATAGTGATAGAAAAACTCTGAATCACTCCATAAAACGTTTTAATCAACGGACAAAAGCTTACCCAGCTATAAAGAGTTATGAATTCGTCAGTTACGCGCTTCGAGAAGCTATAATCAATGGTATTGACAAAATAACGATTGTGGACATTACTCAAACGGCGTCGGATGGAGGTGCATTAGCAAGATCACCGTTTTGAAGAGGACCGAGGGGAGTCTAAATATAGTAATCGTTTCGAGTGGGTTCACCGGAGGTGGTTGAGTCGGCGGGAAGAAGTTTCCTTCAAAGTGAAGCTTTGCGGGAATAATCGACGATAACTAAACGGAAAGTGTTCAGTATGGAGATAACGAATGAGTAGGATGCAGCTGGTGGTCGTGGTAGACTCGCAGGAGAAAAAACCGCCAAACGAAGAGATCGCATTCGGGTTTATATAAGTACGGTAGATATCATATGTACATAATGAGGATACTGCTATTAGCTCAGATGAACCAGCAGATGTCACGGCCCTGATCATTATATAAGAACAGAAGCTCAAGTTCTAAACAAGAACTATAAGTACGTACATAAACATTCAAGAATAACATGATAATGTAAAAGGCCATGCTCCTCTTCTAGATCATGTTGAACAATATGGGAGAGTTAAAAAGTCTAGTTCATTCTACTCCTTAAAAATTATGTGTTAAGGATAGAGATACTAGAGCTTTTTAACCAACACAGAAGGAGGAAAAATCTAGGTAATGGAAGACAACATTCTAACACACTCTCCTAGAGCACAAAACACGGCAGATGACCACGCAGCACACCAAACGCGGGCTGAATTATGCAGCACACAATGGCCGAACTAAGCGACACACAAACAAATGGATAACCAAGCTCTAATACCAAATCGAAATGCCCGATCTGTTCTATTCCTTAAAACTTAGGTGTTAAAGATAGATATACTAGAGTCTTTTAACCGACACATAATCGGCAAAGTCAAGCGGTGTGGGACACATTTTAATGTCGAAATTGGTTTCCATATCCATATAACTTCTTCAGTTGTAATTTTGCATTATAAGTTTGACAAGACTTACATGAAAAGCATGGTAAGGAGAAGAATAGACCCCCCTTGTCCCATCAATTCTATAGCAGTAGCAGCAGGAACAAGTCCCCGGTCTGCCTCGGTTTTAGTTATTGGTAGATCAAGGGCAAGAGCTCCCAAACCAAGTGAAGTTGCTAGAGAGAATGGAACTGCAAACCAGACCAATCCACCCAATAAATAGCCCTTGTGAGTTGACGAGGGCCTTGCAGCTATGGCACTTACCCAATACCCCTGAAAATGATCAAATTTGGATCCTTAAATTGATCAGAAAAGGAAAAGTGATTGTCACTCAGAACGAAAATCGAACACAAATTCAGAAAATGAACCTCACATTATCAACAAACACAGTGCCAAAATTGCCTATGATGTTGATTATCCCGAAAACGAGCCCCCCTGAACTCAACATTGTCATGTAAGATCCTTTGTAATTTCCACTGACAGGACCACAAGATTGTCCCGTGTGAGAAATTGGTTCCTCACATATTCTTGATTTGCTCGCTACCTCCATCAGATGCTTGTACACGGCTGTCGGACTACCAAGCTTGCTGCTCGTCGTGTAAACTAAGTACACAAAGGTTACTAAAACCAGATGGACTGTAACAAAAAGAAAACAGGAAGAGACATTCAAGTTAAGGGTAAATACAGGGCCAGAAACGAAATGTTGTTAGGCGTCATCAGTGGAAGGTAACGAGAAAATACTACCTATTACAGAATGTATATAGCTTGCCAAGAAAGTAGCTTTTAGTCCTCCGGCTAGAGTATACACGATAACCCCAAGCGGTATAAGAAAACTAGCAGCATAAATGTTTACTCCGGTAAGGGCATTTACGACAGCAGAACCACCAAGGAGTAACATGGCTGTTACTATAATATTTGTCATGAAGCAGAAAATAAGGAAGACCATATGTGCTGAAGTTCCCCAACTGATGCAACATGAAGATTTGTAGCAATATTCGTAAGCAAAAAGAAACTAAAAACTAAGAATGAGCTAGTAATATAAAATGTATGGTTGAGTTTTGTTTTGCATACCGAGCTTTTACAATTTCGCATACAGTATGAGCATTGGGTGCCTTTCGCTTGATCTCTATAGCCATTATACCAAATAAAAGTACCTGCCATAAGATCAAACATATATATTTATACTGTGCTTGATTTCCCAATGACAGCATGGACCATTTGGTACAAGGTGATAGTAAATGACTTCTACAATCAGAGAGTTGAAAATAAGATATGGGTCTATTTAGTTTATTTTCATTTTTGTTATTCTGTTGTACGAAAACGATCAACTGATTTTGAAAACTCCTTTAAAAATGGATCTTAAGTTTAATTCTCTCCATCTTCAATTAACTACTACCAACCAAACAAGTTTCTGGATTTTTTTATTTAGAAAACAACACTTTCATGTCGTTTTATTTTTTTTTAAAACTCATTTAGTCATTTTCACATTATAGATACAGAAAGGATTGAAAGGATACAAGAATGATCTGATCTCTAGACAAGTTATTTGAACAACACCGGAGAACACTGGGAGTTAAAGGAGTACTTCAAAACCCAAAACCTAAAGTGTTGAATTGCTTACTCTCTTGTACACACATTACTTACTAGAATGGCTTACACTCTTGGAGGTGATTAATGAGTAGCAGCATCAAATTTAAAGTTTCAGCAAAAATAACATTTTTTTACGAGGACCTAAGTACCCTAGCCTCCTTCACAATTAAAAAAGAGAACCTTAAAAGCTTCTTCATCACAGCCAACTCCTCCATGAGAAAGTATATCTAGAATACTGATTATTCAATACTTTTCATCTCATCTCATTATTATTTTTAAAAATATTATATTTTATTTAAATTTTTAAAATAAAATAAATAAAATTTTAAAATTTATAAAATATAATATAGAACAGTAATCAATATTTGATATTCCAGAATACTCAAAAAATTTCCCTCCTCCAGTAGCTCCATTTTATCACGACCGGCCTTTCTTGTTCTCACGACAAGCGAGCCTCCACCTCAAAGACCTTCCCCAGCTCCACCTAGAGGTCAAACATCTCCATTGTTCCCTCCTTAATCGCCAAAACCCCAACCCAACTCCCAATCTAATGTGGTCGAGGTCGAACGTTCGACAATAATGGTTTTCGAGCACGAAAATTGTCGACTTTAGATCGACGATCGTCGAGCATAGTCGAGTACTACTCGAAAATGTTTGATTGTTTGCTCGACAAAGGTCACGTTCGAGGTCCACGTCCACCATAGTTGAGCATGAAAAAAACTCAGGCAAATGATGATCAGGAACGATGAAAGTTGGTGAGCCACTCACGTTTCATTCTATGCCGTTTATCTTTAAAAGATCGCGTAGAAGCTCGTTAATTTGACCCCGATTGACTTGGTAATCTTTTTTTTTTCCTTTTCTAGTTATGTTTTCTTCTTTTTGTCTTCTTCTCAATATGTAGTGAGCTAAAGGGCAGAGATGTCATTTTACATGGAAAGTGATATTTGTCATTATAACCTTTGTTTTATTCTTTAATTTTTTTTAATTCCGTCGGAAAAACTTAGGGAAGTATCAAATAGAAACAGAAATGAAAAGCGAGGGTGTAAATATAATATATAAGAATTTTGTTCCTAATTTTCCGACATGGGTGTTATAAGACAGGATTGATAAATTATATGAGAATGGGCAACCTGAGGGGATTATGTTTGATAAATCATGGCTGTCAATTTTTTAATAGATGGTAAAAATCATTTGGGTAGGTTTGTCGAGATATGTGATAGTTTTTCATTTTTTTATTTTATCTTTAGTGTCATTTTATATGGGTGGTTCATTTTTTAAATGGAATGCTATATGTAACATGATTCTCTCATGTTCTATGAGAGAATCCTGGTCTGCACTACACTAACATCCTATATCGATTTAAAAAAAGAGTATCAAATGTCTGATTAATCAAATTAGATTAAAGACTTTTGATAAGAATGACCCGTTATAAAAATGATAGGAATTGACCCTGAAAAAGTTTTAGATGTAAATATAATATTTTAGCTAATATTATATAGTGAATGAAATACTAAATTTTAAAATACTCTTATTATATCTAAAAAATTAACACATGTGAAACTATAAAAAGAGTCTTTCTTAAAAATAAAAGAATTATTTTTACATAAAACTTTAAAAGTAGCCGTACACCATATTTTCGTTAGATTAATTAGAAAGTTAACGAGAAAAAGATATAGGTTCATTTAGAGAAGTAATCCATTTTTAAAAAATAAGTAAGAAAATGAACGAAAAAAATTATATTTGTAAAAATGATCATTTTTTTAAACTGTAAAAATTTTATGTACATATATAACATACTATGGTATATTAAAATATACTATTATATTTTAATATACCATGTATATTTTAGAGAGAGAATTTTAAATTGCAACCTTTAATTGTAGAAGACAAATAATATGAATTGCAACCCTTAATTTTTGAATGACAACCTCTAATTTCTGAATCGTAAAATCTAATTTCTGATCACAATACTTAATTTCTTGAATTGCATCGCCTTCCCTTGCTCAAGAAAGCGCGAAAAAGAAATGAAGGTGATGAAATTTTTTTAAATTCGATCATATTTATATAATTTTCCAAAGATATATGGTATGATGTAATACCTGGATAGTAGCGCCACTAGCATACCAGAAAGGCCCACTGATTCCATACTCCCAAGCAACATTTGAGCTTTGCAAGATTGTAGCAGCCCAAGTCCACTTCACAATTCATATATAAATCATTCATTCAATAAGTGTATGTATATCATAGCTGAATTAATTACTCAATCTTATTAATATATTCAGACTCCAACTTCTTTATTTTTTTGTTTACCTGAGAAACAATCACACTAGCGATAAGTCCTGTTTTTACATTTCTGCCTGCTGTGTTGAACCATTCCGATGTGCTTTGGGAGCCGATGTAGCGCTTTTCTAGCCATACCTAAACCCACATGTATCAATTCTCAGCTTCCATCCACAATATCCATCTTTAAGCAGATATTAATGGAACTAAAAATGAAACTAGAGCTTCCATTCACAAGCATAGAGCTTTTCTCGACCTATAAAAGATATTTAGTTTGTTTTACAGAATTAGGAGATAATTTGTATATAGATGATTTATCTTCAGATCATCTCATACCACAGTTGATATTTAGAAGATGACTCAGAACTAAAAAATAAAAAACAATATGTGAAAAGTGATATTCATATATTTATTTATTAAATCAAGAACTGGATCATAGATTACCTGATAACTTGACTAGTAGGTAATCTTGGAGGCTAATAATGAATTTTTCAATGAGTAATTTTCAATGAGTAATTCCACACACGACTAAATAGTTAATTAAATTTTAAATGATTAAATAATGTGACAATCATTTATGAATTGGTGTTTTATGACTCATAAAATGATTTGATAAATTAATTTATAAATAATTGATACATATTTTGATTACTTAAAATTTCGTCAATTACTTGATCACTATAATTTTTTTTTAAATTTTATGAAAAAAAGAAAAAATTATTATTCTTATTATTTTTGTAAAATATAATCCAAATGACACAAGACAAACGCGCACTATTAAATGCAATTCAAACAAATTTTTTCATTAAAATTATGAAAAACTCAATTTAACTGAACTTATGATATATCACAAATTTATATAACAGATTAGTGTTTAATAAGTTAAAAAATTATAAATAATCTATTTTCACTCCATAAACTTTTGATGCAGACAAAATATAATTGCTCCGTTGGATTCCTCCAATTGAGGTCTGCGAAGGCTTCCCCATTGGATAGGCCTCTTCCTCCCAATTCGAGACGCCGTCGCTGTTCTCGAGGCGCTATTAAGTATTTATTGTCTGCCTTCAGGACTTCAATTTCTCTGCTTCGGATTCATGGCGACTGGTTATAATTTCAGTTCCTGTTGGTTTTTTTTGTCTTTCTTCTTTAGGGAAATTTCAGAGATTTTTTACGGTTTACTTTAATTAAGGTCTTGTTTGGTTGAATTCCAGTTGCTGAAAAGAGTTGAAATTAACTAAACTACGACAGATTTGATAAAAGAATTAAATCTAAAAGATAAACGATTTACCAGGAAAGAAGTGAAGACGGCGAAGAAGGCACCAAATCCGAGAATAACAGAGTAGCCGACAGCTTGATTAAGAACGGCTTTGTCATCGAAGAAACTAATCTGTCTAACGCAGGAACCACCATCGCCTGAATGGTAATAACTGCTTGCGAATTCAAAAGGTGGACACGTCGTTGACGAAGCAGCCATTACAGATTTGACTGACTATTCAGTAAGGACGAGTACCACAAGCTTTATCACTTTCTTGCTTCGGAATTTATAGCCACTCTCCTCTTTCTTCAATACATGTAAGTGTTATATAATAATTCAATTCTCATTTTTCAATGGCTACTTGTAGAAATACACATCTGGAATCCCAAAGTCAAACAGAATCATTCCTATCTACTTTGGGAGAATTAAGTTATAGTTAGTAAATCAAGTAATTAACTAGAATCCTAGCATCAGTCGACTCTCTCTTACTTAGACTAATCAACTCACTTGTGTTAGAAGTGACTAATGATAATAACAAGTTTTACGCTTCTTTTGATCAATAAGCATAAAATTAATGTCACGGGTGGACATATTGTTTCTGAACTTAATATAACTTGAAATAATTAATTAATGAAACAAGTTCATTAGTCTACGTTAACGGTGAAAAGAAATTCTTCCTGACTTGTTTATAACGCATCTATTATCCAAAAATCTACTCATGATTTTCATCTTGCGCAGTAAATTAATTTTCAGACCAAACATAGACACAGTGAGATGTATCGTGTTAAGAATTAAATTAAATATATACATTCGCTTTAATCCCCTTCTGGAACCCTAGCATTACTCGCCTCTCTCTTCCCTCCCATTTTCTGTTCTGGTTTTAAGGCTCTTTCTCCTTCTCCTTTTCATTAATCTCCTCCCCTTTTCATTTTCCCTCTTATCCCCCTTCGTTTCTGCTCTTATCCCCCTATTTGTTCCCCTCTTATCCTTCTCTTCGTTCCCACCTAGTTTTCTCTCTCCACTCCCCTCCCTTCCCCTTCTTCACCTCTCTCTCTCTCTCTATCTTCCTTTTACGGCTCTTATAGTTTATTTAAATGAAATGTAATCATTCTAGTTTGAAAAATGAATAAGGTACCTATTCATGTCAGGTTTTGATGATAAAAAACTCAAAACCGTTAAATTTTGAAATTAATATCGTTAAAAAAATAAATAATACTAAAATTACTCCTTGAAAAAGTTAAATTAATTTGGGAAACCTACTTTCACGCTCAATGTATATTGTTTAAATGACACGGATACATCATTTAATTTGAAAAATGATAAGTATATCCATTCTGTTAAAAAATTATTTTATGGTGAAAAGATTAATATAGTCTTGACCTAAACCCAAAATATAATAGTTTTGACTCGGAATCTCACTCGGGCAAAAAGAAAACTCACGTTATCTTCTTCAGTTCCTACTTAAGAAAAAACACTAGTTTTTGCAATTCCATGATTCCCCATCACCATCTTCTGTCCTCCTCTGCTCTACTCCATCGTGCTCTATCCTGCTCCATCGTCCTTTCTCCAAGGATAAATGATGAGTTGTTGCCCTAATTAATTCAATAAATTTTTGTGATTGACAGTTTACTAAATACCCATTTTGATTCAATAAGTTTCCTTCTTTCATAAATCTAGATTATGTAATTTCTCCACAATCTCCTTCTACTGTTGCCTCCCTCAGCTCCTCCCCATCGCACAAGCCTTTAGTTGAACTAATTAGCTGAACTAAGAAGAAGAGTAAATATAGTTTATATCCTTGACTATGAAGAATGGTGGTAGCGGGTTACAAAATAGAATGGTGAATGTCTATAGCTTGTTTCGGGTTCTAAATTAAGATTTGAATATAAAAAGAATAGTTTATTTTGTCACCGAAACTTAATATGGAAGGAAGTCTGAGTCAAACTAGAAGGGTATCTCTATCGTTTAAATAAATAACGAGGGTTTCAGGTTTTTCTAAAATTTCGTTAGGATGGGTCAACACTATTATGATATTTTCACCATAAAACTAATTTTTTAATAGAATATGTATATTTATTATTTTTCAAACTAGAAGGGTATCATTGTCATATAAACAAACTGCAGGGATGTTAAAATTATTTTTTTTTTCAAATTTTTTCTTAGTTTTTGTTAATGCTCTATTGTTTTTTGCGAGTCTCATTTGTTTGAGAATGTTTTCTCCATCAACTATGCATGTGTGTTGTCCACCTACATCCTGGTTCATAGTGATTTTCCTCCCCACTGATCTAAAAAGCTTGCCTCACATTGCTTGAGCAAAACTTTGAGAGTGTCTATGTAAGCCTAAAAGTTTATCCTTGCGCAAAATGCCTCTGCCATTGTGGGGTTGAGGACTTAGATGAGGCTATAGACACATGTATCTCACACACATGGTGTTGGCATCGTCTGACTGATCAACCTTGTTAAATTTGTTTCGATTTGACCTGATCTAGCTGGTTCAACTAATCCTATTTTTTTATCACCAGTTTGCATTTTGTGACAATTATAAACTGTCTGTCTCAACCACCTATTTACAAAGAAAGTAACATGTTACACCGGTTCACGTAGACAACGTTTTATGTTGCAATTCCTTCATCTGAGAGCTATCTATGGTAATATTGTTGGGACAGTTTGCTTCAATTGCTCCATGGTTTTTTTATTCTTTTCACAGTGAATCTGAGAAATGAGATATTGAGAGCTCGCTTAAGTTTGGGAGAACTGTTTGCTGTTTTTAAATCTAGATTGTTATATCTTGTGGGGACAGAATTCTCCAAGCAAATTATGTCTTTAAGACATTGAATTGGCAAGCCTTAATCTGTTAACTTTTTCTTTATTTGCCTAGCCGAAATATACTAGGTATATATTTATGAACTATAAGTACATATTATATATTACAGATAAATTTGAGCTCTATGAAATTGTACCCAAATTAGTTTTCTTTGACCATTTTTGCAAACACATTTTTTCTGGCGAGTTACTAGAACATGTAAAATTTAGACTACTCACTATAACTTCTCATTTTATAACCAAATAAATTTAGTCAGTTTTCACGATCAAGTGACCTAACACAATCAACTAAACTTGTTTTTTAGTAACAAACAATTAAATCCAAACCAAATCATTAATTCTTAGTTTGGATTGGTTGGTTGGAAAGTTACAATTGAAAAAGAATTCTGTTTTAGTGAAATATGTTCAACTTTGTTTGTTACACACGACAATGTTAAAAGAGTAAATAATCAATAAATGGATATGAAAAGAAAAAATTATTGATGTGGGTGGTGTAAACTCGAAATTTATGTACAGGAGACTTAGACAATTCTTATTCTCTTTACTGTTGTTTTATGTTTGGTTTGATCTTGTTTATTTCATAAAATGAATAAGCGTAAACCAAACCTATTTAATCAATTTTCAAAAAAGTGAAGCCAAACCAAAACTAAACTCAGAATTTAAACCACCCAATAATTATGGTTTGAATTGATTTAGTCTGCTTAACGATTTTTTCAACACTCCCTAACTTCATATGCGGTGCGGGATGACATGAAACCAAACATATTCTGAGACTGAAATAAGTTTTTTATGCAAAAAAAGTTTATGTATTTCTCCATATATTTTATTATTATTTGTATTGATAAGTAACATTATGTTTATATTTCAAAGAGAAAATTGTTGTTTCTTAAGATAATATATAAATATATATATATATATATATATATTCATCTGTATTGGAAGAGTGGATTCTTATGACAGACTAGAAATTCGTAAAATAAGGCTGTTCCTTATTTTGTTTTATTTTTTGCTACTAGTCATCATTTGCTATGTTATTAACAATAACCATTTGTTTAGTTCTAAAAGGATTCAAGATTTTTTTCTATTAGTAGAAAGATTCTAATCAATATTATATGTTTCTAGCCCATTTTGATGTGTATAGTTTAATAATTTTGATTAAATAAATAGTTTACTTAAATAATCTGAAAATGAAAATCAAGAGGAAGATGGTGGCGTATCAGCCATGGAAGATTCATAATGTTGCTTGATAATTCTTATTATCATTATGCACATATCATATTAAAGATTGATGCAAAACTTTAACATTAAGTAATAGATAATTGAATAATTAATTAAAATAACTCTTTCTATGTGGAACGTTTAATGAGAAAAATAAAACGACTTAGATCTTATCAACACGGAAATAAGAAAAAAACATTTTTCTGAAGTCGAGATGCGCCATTATTTTTTGAGAAAAACACTTGTAGACCTCCTAAGATTTATTAAAAGACACGAACATCCTCTGAGTTTAAGAAAAGATAATATTGACCCATACACTAGAAAACCCTCAAAACACGAAATTAGGTTATTTCCCTCATAACCCGAGAAAACCCTCAAAACACGAAAATTAGTGTTCTACCCAGTATGCAATATAGAAAAAAGGGCACTCTTGATATTTTGAGACACATTAACGTCGTTATTAGGAAAAATAATATTTTTTTAATCTTTTTAGTCTCCAAAATAAAATGTCAAGGGATGTTCGTATCTTTTCTAAAATTACATGAGGTGTTCGTGTATTTTAGGTAAATCTAAGGGATGTCTAAGTACATTTCTCTTATGTTTTTTATTCCACGGCCCAAATCAGACAATATTCTCTTTGTATTGTCTCAACATGAGAAAATCTTGATCCAAAGACAACTTAAATAATATGTAAGCCATTGTAATTTGTATTGGTATGAGTATAAACAAGGGAGAAGAATGACACAATTTTTCTTAAAGCTTAATTTCTTTGACACACATTGTTACAACTCCCTTTCCCTTAATTATTCAATGTGAAAGGTCAAATATGACATTCTCTAATTGAATTTTAGTATTTCTTCATCCAACTATTTTAATTTTTTCTAAAAAAGAGAAAAATAATTTTAGACATATTCTCAAACATACATACACAAATTCTATGATTTGTAAGCAAACTATATGAGAATGTGAAACATAATAATGATATATTCTTATGGATTTATATATCTGCAACAATGAAGCTAAATGGGTTGTTAGTGTAGTTATGAAACCATAGCTGACGTGCGTCGTCCGATTTGGTTGACCGTTCGCTAGGATTTGATCATCCTTTAGTTGGTAATTCAATGCCTAATTCGGTCGACACCAAGCCGATTCAGTCTTCTAGTCCAATAAGTCGACCGAACCGTTTATTTTCTTTCACTTTTCCATTTTAGTTCCCCGGTTTGAGTTCTATTCATGTCTGGTTTGGTTCCAAATCATTCATTTAATTGTCATATCTATAATATATTAAAAGTGGGGAGTAAATGAGAATTATTTTTGAACAATTTAATCAACTTATTATAATACATTACTTAAAAGAGCTTTATAATTTACATATGATATTAAATAATTAGTTACCTTTACAATTATAATAAATTAAAAGTAGGCATTAACTTTTTAAGTTCATTAATCTATTTAATGATTTTTGAAAGAAGAAAAAATAATTAATAAATAAATTTTAAGTTAATTTTAATTTATTAACTTTAAGTGAATTGTAACATGTTATTTAAAAAATTATAGAAAAAACTGTATCTTTCTAATAATTTGTAAATATACACGGGTACTGAATTAGTTGTAAAACTTTGAATAGTATATTTTAAAATATAATTCGATTACAACACACTTTTAAAGACTTTAGTTATGTTATATTTTATATGTTAGTATATTTAATATTTTATATAGTTACACAAATTTTAACAAAACAATTAAGATCAAGTTTAAAATAAAATATGAAATAGATTATTTACCTTTTATAATGTCACTTTTTCTTATAATTTTAGAGCACATTTCTACTATATACTCTTCTTTTTTTTTCTTTGAAAAATGCACGGTGTTTTCTATAATTTCATTGAATAATAATATATCAACAAATAAAAATAATAGCAATATAGCATTGTCTTGGTTTTACTCACATAAATTAGAAAAAATAATATGTGGATAAATGTATATATTTTTAATTCACATAAACAAACAAGATTATAAGTAATAATCATAGCTACATATATAATATATTCAAATACACGTGCATCGCACGAGTGTATTGACTAGTACACATAAAATATAAGAATCTTCCAACTTCAAACTTGTTGCATATTCCTTAATTATCGCTTTATACATACATCTTGATTAAATTAGTGTATAAAATGATTTGTTATTATCAAAATTATCTCATTGAGAGCAGTGCTAAAGATTGGGGTTTCCTACCATTAAGGATCAACGGAAGAGGTAATTGCTCAAAGTTAGACTGTCAAATCTGATTATAACTGTTCGGATTTGCTCAGATTTACAATTTTTTTTTAATTTTTTTATTTTTTCACTCAAGTCGCTCTGAACCGTTTAGATCTAACTTATGACTAGATGAACTAAATTGAAAAAGTAAACAACAGTGTATTGTATTGTCCAACTGAATCACAAAGTCAAAACTAACTAGTAACGTTGCCATTGTATATATGTGGAGAATAATTCCAAGTTGTGTGAGAGAATCATTTCTCTACATGTTTTGAACCCTACTTCTATTCATAACTATAACTAAAATATTTATAACTTGTGGAGACAGTGTGCTTTCTTTAAAAAAATATAGAATTTAGTTAGTTCTAGTATATTCAAAGTTATAAGGCATTTAGTTAAACAAAGTTGCACGGTTCCATTTCACAAATTGAATAAGTTGTTAAGTTGTCAAGTTGGGTTAAAACTGTTAAGTGTTCACAACTACACCATAGAATCTAGATTCGAGTAATAGTATCACTAATCCTTGTCGAGTTTATAATCTTAACAAAAAAAATAAAGAATTATTTGCTTATAAATGTCAAATTTTAATCGATTAGAATTGAAATTCTCAATGACGTGGATAACATAAAATAATTAAGTAACCCATTTGAATTTTAAATGAAAAATTCAAGATTCAAAAAGTAGCTCATCAATAGCGATAGATTCATTGATTGTGATTGATATAATTCATATAAATCTCAAGTACATAAAAAACTAATAATTTTTATGATGAAATAAGGAGATATTTATAATTAAGTAATGATCATAGATAGATCAAGTTGAAAAAAATTTCACGCAATCCGCGAAAAATTGTTCGTGTCGTCCAAAGTTTATACTGTTATATAAAATATTTATATATACTTTCGAAACTTTATAACTAATTTATTGGGCATGTGAGAGTCCCTGTTTTGGCGCCGAATTTTTTTTAGATTTTAGAGTGATTATTTTTATTTTTCTTTCATCGTTGACTATTTTTTATTTTTTCTTAAAATGACCTATTTTAATGTTCTCCCATTGATAATTATATAATTAATTTACAAGTTTTCTATTTGTAATAGTGAACGGGAATTGCAAGTCAAATTGGAGAACTAGTTCGCAGTCGTCATGTTGTAGGATCAAACAACAGGTTGGTGAGTTTTGAAAATCTTTTTAAAGTCGTCAAGAAAATAACTTAATTATAATATTTAATGGGTTTAGAAAAACTGCTTATTATTTCTTATAATCTCAATATATTGAGCAAGAAAACAGGAATGATATGCACTAAACAACGATTACCCAACTGGAATATCAAAGTCAAAGTAAAGTAGGACGTGAGCAATTGTATTTTTGTTAGGGAAATAATATTTGGTTGATGAGGTACAATAACTCGATATTTATCTTCTAAAAAATGTAGTTTGTCATGACTCGTGCATTAACACGAGTGGACGTGGCATCATGTCACTACTAGAAAACCTGTGAATTGTGACGGTTAAGAGCCGGCGGTTGTTACAACCATCGTAAAACGATCGAGATGGAGGTGAAATTGTAACGGTTTGATCAACCATCACCACTTATTGACTCATTACGACGGTTTTCAGAACCGTCGGAATAGATGGTCAGTTGCGACGGTTTTTGGGCTCTGTTGCGACGATTTGTTCGAACTGTCGCAACTGACTCTCTATGTCGGCGGTCCTTTTGAACCGTTGCAACAGAGTCCATAAAAATGGTCTGCATATTGTGACGGTTCAGCAAAACCATCGACATAGAAAGTCGGTTGCGACGGTTCAGTTGAATCGTCGGACTAAGCTAAAAATTATGACGGTTGAGTTGAATCGTCGCTACAGAGATGCTGGTTGGTCCAGTTATTTGTGACGGTTCGACCAAACCGTCGTAAAGTGCTTTGACAGGTCACTTAAATGGTGACATTTTATTACTTTTTAATCACTATGACCAACGATTTATGTAAATAGTCGGGGATAGAGTATATGGCGACGATTTATTGCACCGTCGCCAAAAGAAACCCTAAATTAAAGACCCCCGCGTCTTCTTCCCCATTTTCACACTTTCCCCAGCTATCTCAGCGCGATTTTCCCCATTTTAATAGAGATTTCAGCCCGTGGTCTTCCTCGCTGTAGCTCATCCTCATGGTCCTCCTCGCCGTAGCTTAGCCCCGATCTTAACCCTATGGTCCTCATCTTCCCCATTTTCGAAAGAGATCTCAACCCCATGGTCCTTCTCGTCGTAGCTCAGCCCCGTAATCCTCATCGCCATAGCTCATCCTCGTGGTTCTCCTCATCGTAGCTTAGTCCCGATCTCCTCCATGGTTCCCCTCCCTATAGATCAGCCCGAGTATCTTTATTTTGTTGGCCTGTTTTATTATCCTTGCATCATTTTGTTGAATTTTCTAGTAATATTGGATTTGCATTTAGCTGGAAAAAGGTGTAGCGTAAAAACATCCTCAAATATGTAGTTAATGGATTTTCTGATAAAGAACTCATATTTCTCAAATATGTACAAGGGCATTTTTATGTTATGTGAACACATATATATTTTTTATTGGAAATAAATATCATTAATGAAAAAAATATACAAACAAAAGGATGTCAAAACAATATGTACTCCAAAAGTGGAATTCGAGAAAGAAAACAAAAAGGATGATAATTCTATAGACTAAAGAACCACAAAGAAACAATGTCTAGACTTAACCTGCTTATATAATCACAAACAATCCTCACTAACCTCATATGAAGGATGTTACTTGATAGAATGAAGTATACAAGTCCATATAATTAAATCAGCTTTTAAGCCTTTTCTTATACAAATATTTAGTTTGATATGATTCCTAGATCTAGGCTTAGCAAAATATAGAAACATGGAAGATAGCAAAATTGCTTATTAATACATGTAATTTAATTATGTGTGAGTGTAGGCTAAAATGTGTAGCACTAATTTTGATTATTCTGTTTGTTTGGTATTCTTCAAGTTTTGGGATTTGCAATGGATAAGAGTTGAATTACAAAATCAAAATTTAGCAAGTCATATCAAGATGGAGTCAATCAGTTTCTGAACTTTACCTTTGAGAGAGGATCGAGTTCATTGTTATCATAAGACTAGAGACGTTGTTCATGGACACCCGATATGTAATGGGTTTATAAGTGGTTATACTTGTTGATATTTTTACGGGGAGTCAGTGTTGCCTACTTCATATGGGATTGGTACATCATCTGAAGTCATTACTAATAATAGGACACATGTAGAAACACCGTTATCATGTTAAGAAGATGATAATGATATACATGATTTGTTGCATGATGCATTTGGTAATTTATTGAACAATGAACATGGTTCAGACTCTATTCTAGCACAACAACCAGTTGATGATCTAAATGAAAGAATGAAGGGATTCAGGGATGATTATGATGTTAGAGACTTTTACGACTTGGTTAAAGATAGTAATCAACCGCTATATCTAGGATGTGAAGAATTCTCAAAATTTTCATTTATCATGAACCTATATCACATTAGATGTCTTGATAGATTGAGTGATAAATCATATTATTCCATTCTTGAATTGTTGAATAGAGCATTTCCTAAGCGTGTTCAACTTCTAAATATATTTTATGAAGTAAAGATAATGATTTAGAAGTTAGGACTTGGGTATGAAAAAATAGATGTATGTCCAAATGATTGTATGTTGTATTAGAAAGAAAAAAAACCAAGTATGTGATCGTTGTGGTATTTCATCAAGATGGGTTACCAAAGAAACAAATTGTGAGCGTATGTCTCAAAGAAAGAAGAAAGGGAAGAAAATACATGCCAAAGTATTGCGTTACTTTCCTCTACAATACAGATTACAAAAGTTATACATGTCCTCTAAAACTGTTGAAAGTAGAGATGACACCATGAGGGATGCACTAAGGATGATGTTTTTAGACATCCTACTAAGTCAGATGCTTGGAAGGTTTTTATGATAACTTCAAATAATTTTCTTTAGAACTGCGTAATGATAGGTTGGGTTAGCTAGTGATGGTTTCAACCCATTCGAAAACATGAGTAAAAGTTATAATTCTTGGCCTGTAATCTTGATTCAATACAATTTACCTCCTAGGATGTGCATGAAGCAAATAAATTTTATATTGTCTACACTCATTCCTGGGTCTAAGATGGCAGGTAACAATATTGATGTGTATTTGCAACCGTTGATTGAAAACTAAAAGAATTGTGGGAGGTTTGTGTAAATACATATGATGCATCACAAAAGGAAATGTTTAAAATTCATGCGTCATTATTATGGACTATCAATGATTTTTCTATGTATGGTAACTTGTCTGGATGGAATACATATTCACATCTTGCATGCCTCATTGTACATTTGACACACATCATATACACTTTAAGCACAGTAATAAGTATTGCTTTATGGGTCATCGATGATATCTGAAGGATAATCACTTATTTCACTTTGATATTCAAAATTTTGATGGCACTATTGAGGAGAGACCAACTCCCATTTCAGCATCAGGGTCTATAATTTATGAGCAAGTACGTGATATAAATGTCATATTTGGAAAGGAAGTGATTGGCAAAAAAAGAAGGGAAACTAGTGTTCAATATTGGAAAAAGAAGAGTATATTTTTTGAACTTCCTTATTGGGAGTTTAATCTTATGCGCCATAACATTGATGTGATGCATATGGAAAAAAATGTATATGAGAACATTATTGGGACACTTCTAAATGACCAATGGAAGTCAAAAGATAATTTAAATGCACGTCTAGACCTTTGCGACCTAAATGTAAAGCATCGTCTTCATCCAAAAGTCAATAAAACAAAAGAGAAGTCTACATTACCACCTGCTTCCTTTACATTGTCAGTCGAAGAGAAAATATGTTTTGCCAAGTATTAAAAAGTATCAGAGTTCCATACTGATATGCCTCAAATATATCTCGTTGTATTGATACAAAGAATCATAAAATTCAAGGTCTTAAATGTCATGATTCACGTCATCATGAAGTATTTTTTATCGGTCGCGCTAAGAGAGTCACTATCACCGAATGTGAATTCGGTGTTACTTGAATTGAGTTGGTTCTTTAAAGAATTGTGCTAGACAAATCTTCGAAGGGACATGATCTATAAACTTCCGGATTGTATTATTATCATACTTTGTCAAATGGAAATGATATTTCCTCCAACATTCTTCACCATCATGGTTCATTTGGCTTCTGAGGCAAAAATTACAGGACTTATCCACTATAGATGGATGTTCCCAATTGAAAGGTAAGATTAACATATTATATTTACCATCCGATTATATGATTCTACGTAATGATTTGCTCAGTATGGGTTGTTTATACTTTTGTTAGGTATTTAGGTAAACTAAAATCTTATATTGGCAATAGTGCTCGTCCCAAATGTTCAATGCCGAGGCTTACATTATGGAGGGGTGTACAACATATTGTTCAAGGTATTTAGATGGAGTGAAAATAAAATTTAATCGACCTACGAGGAATAATGATTTATTGATGAGAAAGCAACACAAAATGCTTCTCTCTTTCCTATTTTAAGCCAACCAACAAAGAAGGCAACAACTGATGTGCTTGATGGCATCACATTGACACAAGCACATCGATTTTTGTTGTTTAATTGTGAGTTGGTTGATCCATTCCGTAAGTAAGTCTCAAATATATGACTTGGATAAACTTACATCCCTCTTCCAGGCTGTCACTTTTGTGTGTTACTAATATTACTCTATCTAAAATAATTGCAGAGAATTTGTGAATAATTATAAAAGACAACACCGTAGTCGTTGAACTTCTCATAATGAAGTCGAATGCATACTTCGTGATAAATTTCTTGGTTGGTTTACATCTAAAGTAAGTTCAATAAATGTATTTGAATTATTTAATTGTATATAATTCAATAGATGTTGAATACTTTTTTTTATGAATAGAGAACCAAAATGGGAAATAATGCGTAAGAGTTGATATGTTTAGCTCAAGGTCCAAACATTATGGTGAAGAAGTATGATGAATACAATGTTAATGGATTTATTTTTCATACAAAGGAAAGCAATAGCCTTCGTAAGTTTCAAAATAATGGAGTCGTGGTAACATCATAGATGACAAGTTATGCAAATGCATAAGATAGAGAGATGACTTACTGTGGCATTCTCAAAGATATCATTGAGATGAATGATTATGAGAAATTCAAAGTAATTTTATTCAAATGTGATTGGATTGATCCTACCAACGGTATTGGAGTAAAAACTGATCGATATGGGTTTACACTTTTTAATTCTTCGCGTTTGACCCATACTGGAGTGCATTTGAAGCACATGTCATTTATCTTTGCACCACAAGCACATTTGGTATATTATGTTGATTATCCAAAGGATAAAAATTGGCATGTAGTTGTCCATACAAAACCTAGAGATTTGTATGACATGATACTATTAGAGTTGGAAAGTGACACCGGAATCCATCATAACGATGGAGTTCTCAAAAGATAAAGTCTAGAAGAAGTGAACTTAGTTCGAGTAGATGTTGATGTTTTGACTTTTGAAGACATGGCATATGATGACAACGGTGATCTTGATAACAACGTTTCTAAATAATATGATTGAATGTTTCATAAATAGGTATCTATTTATATTCTCTAAGTTATAAAATATTGTGTAAGTAAGATATAGTCATAATGATTAACATGTGCATGATTACACCATGAGATCGTCGAGACGTGAATCATCACGTTCAAATACTCAATTGGATATTGACTCTTCTATCGAATTTGGAGGATCAAATCCACATCATGATATGGATATGTATAAAGAAGGTTTGTTCGCTCTTGTTCAAGTTAATTGAGATACTAAAGTAGTGTTTCATTTAATTATCATATAATGTTATTCAATGTTTTGTTAAATAGGACCATCTAAGCAGCGTACGCGTGGACGAACACAGTTGTCAACTATTTGTGCCAGATCAGGCAATGATAGAATACATGTGTCTTTCAATAAAGACCAGTTCGTAAGTTTTTGTGGTACCGTGGCTAGACGACATAACATTCTACCCATATAATATGATTGGAGGCATGTGTCACGTTATCATAAAGATCAAGCGTGAAAAATAGTGAAGGTATGGTTACTTATATGTTTATATATGTATATATATATGTATATGTGTGTGTGTGTGTGTGTGTATATATGGATGAGAAGAGAAAAATAAAGAATGCATATATGGAAAATATGAAACAGAAGAAGAGGCATTGCAACATTGGAATGATGTTATTCTAAAAGAGAGTTTTGTTGCAATAATTTGTAGATGGCATTCAGAAGAAGGAAAGATATGTTTCTTACTCTATGATTAATTGTATATGAAATAAACTAACTTTTATTTCTCTTTCATAAATATAGAAGTAAGCTGTAACTAACAGAACATCACAGAGTAAACTAAAATACTATCACACATTGGCGTAGCAGTTTAGCAATGAAAAAAGCATTAATGGTAAATTTTAAACTTTATAATTGTCTTAATTAGTTTTATTTTAAGTATGTTTAATCATATATTCTCATTTGATAGATAGAAGTGCTTCAAAGAGAGCCCTCAAGAATGAAGCTATTTGTAGTCTCATATGAACAGAAAGATGGAACTTATGTGAATGAATAGACTGCAAACGTTGCTGTAAGTATAAGTTATAATAGTAATACAAAGTTTTTAAATAGCTATTACACGTTTACTCATACGAAGTCTTAATTTTGTATTATAGGTGAAACTTAAAGAGCGTATGAGTCAACTTCTGGATGGTGATTATGATCCAATTCACCAAACGATGTGCTCTCACAAGTATTGGGTCCAGAGCATTCTAGATGAGTGCGTTCATTAGGACTCGGGGAAACTCCATCTACAGTGTTCTCGCGTTACCATGGAGAATCATCCACGCAAGATTCTTCTTATTTATCAACTGAGTTAGAATCCCAACGTACACAAGTAGCTGAGTTTCAGGTTCAATGCACACAGGTGCCTCAATTAGAGGTTGAATGTTCAGAGATGTGTGAGAAATATGAACAGGTGGAGTCTGAATGTTCAGAGATATGTTCTCCGCTAAGCTTACTTATGAATTTTATGCAAGACTCCCGTAAAGATTAGGGTAGGCTCTAGGTGTTGAATTTTATTTAATACTTATGAAATAATTTGTTATATTATGAATTTTCATACTTTGAATTCATTGGACAATTTGTATTGATAATCTAATATATGATATCTAATTAATGATTTGATGTTTTATAATTAAGCGCCGTGTAAATATGTAGAATGATATTGCTGACTGTTGTGGACATATATAAGGTGTTAAAATTGTTATATATGCAGGAGTTTTTGGGAACATGCGAAAATAAATAGGAGGTTGTGAAACCAGAGCTTTTCACGACCGTTTATGAACCATCGCAAAAAATGTGTAGGATGTTTGTTAAAATAGCGACGATTTCAGAACCGTCGGTATTACTGTGTAAACCGACGGTATAAAAACAGTCACTAAATACTGGAAAAGCAGGCGCAACTGTTCTTTAATCTACCATGACGGTTATGCAACCGTCGCTCAAAAACTTAAAATAATAGAGTAGGTGTGACGGTTCTAATTAACTGTCATAACCGATAATGAAACCACCATCGTATCATCATCTATAGCCACATTCCTCCGACGGTTGCCAAAACCGTTGGCAAATCAAGCCCAATGGCGACGATCCCGACGGTTCGTAAACCCTCATTGTTATTTTTACGACGGTTAGAAATCACCGCCATAGATGCATTAAACTGTCACCGTAGATAACATTTCTTGTAGTGTGTGATTGGTGCTGCAGGTTGATGTTAAAAGTTACAACCAATCAATTTTGCGTCATGTTGACTCGTGCTGTTGCAGAGTCGTGTTGGACAAAAGCGTCATTCTCTTCTACATAGATAATCAATTCTACTTATACGTTATACTACGTATACAATTAGGGTAGCAAAAGAAGTATTTTGTCGAAAGATAAAAAACTAAAGTTAATTTGTCAATATAGAAGCCGAAGTTTGTTTTACAGGAATACTATAAATTTCTCGTAGGAATAAATTAAAGCTAATTCTTCTTTAATTGTGTTTGTTTATTTTAGTAAGACTTAACTTCTAATACGTGTGCTTAGCCCATTTTTGGCGTAGAGTTCAATTAATTTAATTAGGAAAATTGTTTGCTTAAATCATCTAAAAAAGTCTAAGATCAAATATTCATCACCAATGGAAATTAAATTTAGTTTTTTGCTTCATTATTCATTGATCCTTATGCACTTAAAAATTAATATGCGATATTTTTATAGGAAATATGTAGTAATACTATTACATAGTTAATTTACGTACAAGAACAACTTGCATTACCAACTCAACTGGAATCCCAAAGTCAAACCAAGTAATACGTAAGCATTTATTTTGTAGCAAGTATCTTGATATTTGTCAACAAATTTTTTCACCACGTTTATTCAAGTAATTAGAGAGACACAATAAGTCTTTTTTGAATAAAAAACTCTTACGTGTTGTTTTATTTATGTAAAGCAGAAATATATACTGAAAAATCTCGACATAATAAGTGTTTTTTAATTAAAAAAACTCTTACGTGTTATTTTATTTATGTAAAAGAGAAATAGATACTGAAAAATCTCCTGGGATGTGTTTGGATTTTGAAAAATAACAGGGAGCTAGAGATTAGAAGAAAATAAATGGAGTTAGAAGGAAAATGAAAAAAATATTATATGGGAAAAATTCATTCTTATAACTATTTTCTTTTACATATTCTAAATACTACAAACAATGAAAATGAAATGTGTACATCCTCATTTCTCTTTCCAACTAATTTTCAAGATTTAAACATAACCCAGAACATTATAACATAAGCTAATTCCTTTTTCATGAAATCTCTAGTTCTAATATTTTGAAAAAAGAAGTCTTTAGTTTCAGTAAAATTCTAACTTATAACAATACTAGTCAATACCACGAATGATGCACGTGAATTGAGCTTATTGCATTTTAGTATAACTATTACTTATAATCACGTTGTATTTATGTGAATAAAAAATATATTTAACATCATATTGTCGGTTTTTAATTTTGTGAGTAAAATCAAGAGAGTATGGTATTGTTATTATTTTTATTATTAATATATTATTATTTTCAACCAATCATAAGCATCATGACTGTTTCTAGAAAAAATCAAAATTTAAAAAAAATTGATGTCACTAATCATTTATTACATGTTTAATTTAAAAGTTTCTAAAAGTCACTGCTACAAAATCAGTTATTCACGACGGTGGGGGAAAATCATAGACGACGTTTTTTATTCTATGCGTCAAGAAAAAAACGTCATGAGCTGGAGCATCTATCATGGCGGTTTATATTGTTATGTCAAAGATGTAATACTATATGACAGTTTATTATGTATTACGATGGTAATGACTAATGCTGCCGTGAAAGATTTCATATTACACGGCTGTAAATTATGGTCGTGAAAAATCAACTTACTTATCATGACACTCACATACATGAATTATGGTCGTGAAAAATCAACTTACTTATCATGACACTCACATACATGACGACAATTTACCATTGTGTATAGTATAGACGACGGTGATTTATCATTGTTAAATGTGAATTTTGTAGTTGTGGGTGTGCTATATCTGAATTATATTATTTAAAGTAGAGATAAGGTATTTTCTCAATATTAAAACAAATAGTAGAAAGATGTTATTTTCTCAACTTTTTAAATAACTTGCTACAATCTATTTAAAGTTATTATTATGAGTGTTTTGCCAACCATCAATGACACGATGACAAGTGTTACGCCGTATTAGGAGGACCCTCGACGAAGGAAAGTTTTAGAGGAAAATAACCAACTTCACCTTATCAGCATTGAGGATCCCCGGGTTGCACAAACTCAAGCACCTATAAGAGAGATCAGAGTTCACGAGGAGAGCTCAGATAGTACTGAGCGTAAGGCCATCATTGCCCGCTGAAAGTAACATCCTAGGTGGCACCTCCATACAGGCCTGAACACCCAACAAGTCCTATCACAATGGCAGGATGTCAGGATAGTCCCGTCTGGTCATTTTGATGGCCCTTCGACAATCAATGCCTAAAGCTTTATGTCAAGATCACCTCTATTCTGTCTAATCGAAGACAGACATCGTGTCTTGTGAGCCTTCCCCAGCACGCCTTCGAGAGGTTTCCTCTACACACTTCCTCCCACCGAAGACTAAGGGATAAATACATCTACCGATAAACAGAAGAAGTATACTCATTCTCCTCTACGAAAATTATACCAAAATACCAACCAAATACTGACTTAGGCATTGAAAGCCCTTAGGTAGGGCAACCACCCTCGGTTCCTCACCTTTTGGGTTTCTTGTTTGTGTTTTATAGACTTTGACGATACAAGGAGATCCAGCCAAATGGGAGATTGCATGAAGATCAATGTTGAAGTTTTCGACATCAACAATTAGCACTGTCTGTGGGAACGACTGCAAAGTCCTTCTTATTTAAAGCATCCAAAACCCCTTTCCTCCTCAATATGAGAACATGCCTAGTATTCTAAGCTGATGAAGTTCGTGACGAAAGGAAGGACCCACATTTCCACTACTAGAATAAGGACTTTTTGTCACCATGACAATTACCCGGCAAAGGAAGGACATGACGGGTGTAGCCTCCAAGGTAATAAGGAGGGGGAGTAAAGGTGTGCCAGTCATCGCTCGAAACATAACAGTCTCGTGCATGAAAATGATCCTCCATCATGACCCAAAGGCTCGTCGGTGGGGTCAAGCATTGATGAAATCCCGGGGGAAGGATACCAGGGAAAGGGTGAGACGATATTCCATCTTGGAGGAGCAACCACCCTTTGAGAAATTCAGGACCAAGATGAAGCCAGGCTTTGAAGGGCCAAGTCCCCCCTTTTTGAGGATCTAGTCAGGGTTACCCCAGAAGAATGAAAGAGGAGAACAGAGGACGAACGCCCCCGAGGAACCCTCAGAAAGTAATATAAGCAGCTACGAGGGAGGGAAGAAAGTGTCAGCAAACTACCTTCTGCTTAAATTCTTTGGTATACCTTTGGCCGCCAAGAATTCTGCAACGCTCCCCCACGATCAAAAATTGCACGGCTCAGATAAACAAGCTTGGGGTCATTCCCAGCTGAAATACAGAGGCGTGCATCATCTCTCCGTTGCGGTTGAAGCGCATGCCTGGGTCATCCAGCTCCCAGCTCCAACGTCTCACCTTAGAATAAATGGAAGGACAACAGACCCCGTCAAAATTGGTATACGGGCCTGCAAGTCAAACCTCATATGGAACCCCGGTTAAGAAATGAGGATGTCGAGACTTTTTACACCAGCCTCCAAAGGGACCGGGCTCTTAACACTAGGAACACGCCAACATGGTTCCTCCCTGACAGCTCCAAACAAAGCAAATGATCCAACAAGGAGGAAGGACCCGATGAATGGTCAGTTGCCCGGAAGATGGTTTGAAGAAGAGCTCGGAGGACTAAGGTGGTCAATCTTTCTCCCGCTAGAACAGTCAGAGAGGAAGGATCAGGACAAACCAATAACTCTCCACGAGTACAATGTGGAGCTTGGGAGGTCCTACCATTGATACGAAGATGCATCTCAGGAGGAGGAAGAATGCACCACGCACAATAATGGATGGAACGACAACTCAGAAAATGAGAAGCCTGACCTCTTTCGGAGGCATGCTACAGCCTACGCTCGCTAGATCATAGAGCTAATTGGGATTTCGATATGCTCCCATTGCAATGGAGGGATCAAGACTAGAAGGTATGAATTTAATAAATGCACATAAGTTGCACATGATTTATTTTAGGAACGTTTCTCCATTCTCCCCTAGTTAGAGAAGAGGAAACAAGTTTCTTTTTTAAACGATCAACGCCAAGGTGTAACAGACGAAGATGCTATGCACTCAGAATCATCTATCATATAAAAGGAAGCGAGTAACTCTTCCACAATGTACGATGGAGAAACAAAAAGTGATGACTGGTGATATGCTCTAGCCCACCAGTCATGATTAAACAAAAAGTCATAACTAGTGAGGTGCTCAAGTTCACCAGTCGAAATTAAACAAAAAGTGATGACTGGTGAAGTGTTCTAGCCCGCCAGTCAGAATTAAACAAAAAGGGATGATTGGTGAGGTGCTCTAGCCCACCAGTCAGGATTAAACAAAAAGTGATGTCTGCCGAGCACCGCAGCTCGTCAGGCAAGATTCAAAGGTCTAGCTAAAGCAAGCACACCTAGCTAGATATCAAGGTAAAAAGTGATGTCTTTTGAGTACCCAGCTTGTCAAATAGGATTCAAGGGTCTAGCCAGAGCAGACACGCCTGGCTAGACATCAAGGTAAAAAATGATGTTTGTCGAACACCCTCGATAGATGAGATTCAAGGGTCTAGCCATAGTAGACACGACTGGCTAGCCATCAAGGTAAACAAAAATGATGTCTACCTAGCACCCCAACTAATTAGACAAGATTCAAGGGCCTAGCCAGAGCAGGCATGCCTGGCTAGACATAAAGGATAGATGTATGCTGAGCACTCATCTCGGGATCAAGGATCTAGCCTGAATAGGAAAATCCTGGCTAGATATCGATAAACAGATGTATGTCGAGCACCTTATCTCATCAGACGAGATTCAAGGGTCTACCTAGAGTAGGCACGTCTGGCTAGACATCAAGGAAATATGTATGTTGAGCACTCAACTCACAGATGGGATCAAGGATCTAGCTAGAGCATGAAAATCCTTGCTTGATATAGACAAAGAGATATCTGCTGAGCACCCTAGCTCGTCAGATGGGATTTAAGGGTCTAGCCAGAGCAAGCTTGCCTGGCTAGACATCAAGGAAATATGTCTACTGAGCACTCAGCTCGGGATTAAGAATCTAGCTAGAGCAGGAAAAGCCTGGCTAGATATTGATAAAGAGATGTCTGTCGAGTACTCCAGTTCGTCAGATGAGATTCAAGGTTCTAGCCAGAGCAGACACGTCTGGCTAGCCATCAAGGCAAAAAGAAATATTTGTCGAGGACCCCAACTTTTTGGATGGGATTCAAGGGTCTTGCCAAAGTAGAAATGCCTGGCTAAACATCAAGGAAAGACATCTATCGAGAACTCAACTCACAGATAGGATCAAGGATCTAGCTAGAGCAGGAAAAGCCTAGCTAGATATCGATAAAGAGATGTCTACCAAGCACTCAGCTCGAATATGAGATCAAGGATCTCGTCATACCAAGAAAAGCCTGGCTAAATATCGACAAATAGATGTTTGTTGAGCGTCTTAGCTCATAGACGGGATCAAAGATCTAACCATAGGAAGCAAAGCTTGGCTAGGTACTAAGGAATAGTGGTCTGCCGAGCACCTCAGCTCGTCAGATGGTACTAAAGGTCTAGCCAGAGCAAGAATATTTGTCTAGATACCAAAAGGCTATATACTTACTCGCTACGAAAGATAGACCCTAGGACCTAACTAGAGTAGACACGTCTAATTGGATGCCAAAGGTAAACAAACAAGGATAAAGATCTAGCTAGAGTAGAAATGCCTGGCTAGACCAAGGAAAAAGGAAGGCTTGGCTGAGCACCTTAGCTCTCCATAAAAGGGATCTAGTTAGAGCTGGAACGCTAGGCTAGATGCAGACCACTCTAGCTCACCAAGAAATGAAGATCTTCTAACCGATCACCAGAGGAAAGGAATATCGACTTACATTCCAAACTCTCTAGATCAGGAAAACTTGCCAAAGGAAAATACACTTTACTAAGCGTTGCTATCTAAAGCAAGCCTGTTCAACTAGACCCCCTAAAAAGGATGGCCGTTTTAAGGACCACTTAGGCTTGAGATCGCTGCAATCCTGCAGCTTAGGTCAACGAGAATCAGTAAGGATGGGACACTCGGTAAGGAAGGATAAAGTTCTTGACCAAACTAGTTCAAAGTTCAAGAAAGTAAAAATACTCAAAAGTAAACTACTTAAACTCAACTCAGGATAAATGTCTCATCCAGATCAGATTAAATCTTGACCAAGGTAAAAATTTAACTTTATCTACTTGAGGTATGTTTGCGATAGGAAATAAACAAAAACATAGATAAATAAAGGAGCTAGAAGTAAAAAAAGTTTATTTTCATTAATAAGTAGAGGATTAGAAGTACAGGTAAGTACAAAAATATCCTCGGTTGAAGGGGAGAAACCCTCATAGGCTAACTTAAAAGTAAAAGACCCCCCAACGTCTAGGACGCTGAGGACAAAAGATTTCAATCTCTCCCACTTAAGGCGAGAAGGGAAGGAGGTCATTGCTCTCGGGTTTGAGATGTTTCCGAAGGACATGATTGCAACGGCTGCCTTACCCACTCCTGAAGCATGCTGCTATAAGCAACTGGGGGTCTAAAAGGACAGAAGTGGTAAAAGATGGGAGTAGGTCGCAGCCAGTAAAGTTGCTTAATTACGTATTAGAGATTAAGGATACCGGCTGTATTACAAGCCTTTTTCAAGGATGATGTTTCTAAAACCATGGATCGGTAACCAACGTAGACAAAGGGTTCACTACATAAGCTTATCGATGGAAAGAAAATCACCATGAACGAAACAATAGTGATTTTGAGGCACGCCATTTAAAAGACGACGAAAGGGAAGCAACAGTCATGAGAAAGGAGGAGGATCTTAAATGAGAATCTTAAAAATGGAAGAAACCCTTAGAGGGGGAAGAATTATTATTCTCTTAAAGGTATTGAGGGGAAGGACGAGAATGGATAAGGGTTTTAACTATGTCCAGAAGGCAAGGATAAGGGAAATAAAAAGGAAAACTGCCCATTTATAGGTCTTGAAGAGGGAAACCTCTCGTGTAATGGGCATTAAAAGGGGTCATGGTGGCGACCGTTAGGGCTACCCTACAATCAATGAGCGGCCATTTCATAAATAAATGAGAGGAATGGAGAAGATCAAACATCATCTAATCAATTGCATTGATGAAACGACGCGTCAGGAATGAAGCGATAGGGAGTCGGGCTCCTTTATGCGCATCCACGTGCCATCACTTTCTGGGTGAATCGTTAAATGAAAAATGTTGCTCACGGAATATAATATTATTTATGTCATGAGAAAATCAATAAAAGGAAGTGTACTTGCTGATTATCTTGCAGATCAACCAGTGCAAGATTATGAGCCTATGAAGTTTGATTTTCCTGATGAGAACATATCAGTCATATTAAAAAATGAAGGAGAATCTATGGATCCGGAATTGTGGACAATGTTATTTGATAGTGCGTATAATGATGTAGGACATGGAATTGGGGCAATCCTCATTTCTCCTAAGGGGAAGTTGTTCCCATTCACGGCAAAACTATGCTTTGACTGCACAAACAATGTGGAAGAATATGAGGCATGTTCCATGGGAATTCAAGCAGCTTATGATACGAAGATAAGGAAGCTTCGAGTGTACAAAGATTCATTATTGGTGATACGACAATTAAACGAGGAATGAGAAGCTAGAGACTCCAAGCTGGTACCTTACAACAAACATGTAACTAAGCTAAGCCAAACTTTTGAAGTGATCTCATTTAACCATATACCCAGAGAGAATAATCAAATTGCAGATGCACCGGCAACTCTAGCATCCATGTTCACCACAGACTTTAAGGAAGAAGTGAAACCCATAAAAATTGAAAAGCGAGATTTTCCTGCTCACTTTAAGAGCGAGACACAAGATCATGGTATTACGACGTCAAGCAGTACATAAAGAATGGAGAATATCCATCCAAAGCTTATGAGAATGATAAACGCACTATTAGAAGATTGTCCATGAGTTTCTTCTTGAATGGTGAAATACTCTACAAAAAAAACCATGATATAGTGCTCTTAAGACGTGTTGACGTAAGGGAAGCAAATCAAATCATAGAGGAAGTTCACGAAGGAATTTGTGGAGTTCATGCTAATTGACATATCATCTGACTGCATCAAGTATGCCAAGAAATGTCATAAATGTCAAATTTATGAGGATAAAATTCACATATTCGCATCCCCTTTACATGTAATGGCCACGCCTTGGCCGTTCCCTATGTGGGGCATATATGTCATTGGTCCCATCACACCCAAGGCCTCTAACGGGCATCGTTTCATTTCGGTCTCTATAGATTATTTTACCAAATGGGTGGAGACAAGTTCTTATTCGAGTGTAACCAGAAGTGCGGTTGTTAAGTTTATTAAAAAGGAGATAATTTGTCGATATGGTCTTCCTGGAAGGGCATCATAGATAATGAGACAAATTTAAATAATAAGATGATGAAAGTTATGTGAGCAATTCAAAATTAAGCATCATAATTCATCTCCTTATCGTTCAAAAATGAACGGAGCAGTGGAAGCAGCCAATAAGAACATAGAAAGGATCATATAGAAGATGACAGGGGTCTATAAGGATTGGCATGAGATGCTTTCATTTACACTGCATGGGTACCGCACATCAGTCCGGACATCAACTGGGGCAACGCCATTCTCTTTGGTATATGGCATGGAAGCGGTCCTTCCAATTGAGGTGGAAATTCCCTCCCTCAGAAACTTAATGGAGGAGAAATTAGAAGAAGCAGAGTGGGTACAAACATGATATGAGCAATTAAATTTCATCGAGGAGAAAAGATTGACTGCATTATGTAGAGGGCAATTATATCAAAGAAAAATGATGCACGCATATGACAAAAAATTACGTCCCCGATGTTTCTAAGAAGGAAACTTGATGTTAAAAAAAGATACTCCCATATCAACAGGATCACTAGGGGAAGTGGACTCCAAATTATGATTGACCTTTCATTGTCAAGAAGGCTTTCTCGGGAGGAGCTCTCATGCTAACAAACATGGATGGAGATGATTTATCGCACACAGTTAATTTTGATACAATTAAGAAGTACTTCGTTTGACCGCTCTAAGTATGAAAAAAATGAAGTTAGGCAAAAAAAATGTTTAAAAAAAAATTGTCTCGAATACTGGAGCAATTCTTCCTCCATTTTTTTTCTTTTCCCAAATCATCGTTTGTAAACATAACACATCATCAATGAAGAGCCTTTTTTATTTCTCAGTTGACAAATACATATACTTCATCTTCTCCTTATTTCCATTATTTTGTATTCCTCTCAGTTCTAAGATATCATTAATTACTCTTGAAATAACTCAGAAGCATAAACTTGGTTAGGTGAAAGCTAATTGAAAAAAACTTAGAACTAAGAAAGGTGATCTGAGTGCAAAGTAAAATCTAAAAAGTCATCACGAGAAAGGTCAATATGCGCATGACAAAAGCTAAAGCGCAATTAGAGGATTACCCAATTAGAAGTACAAAAGAGAAGCAGAGAAACTATTCATCACTGACATAGAGCCAAATACTGGGGTATAAACTAATAAATAAGGATGTATCATTTTTCTAAAAGTATGCTCAATACTTCATTGTGAGTCCATGATCCTAGGCCAAGTGATTGTTCTAAAGGGTGTTGGATATGGCTAAAAAATCATCATATAATTTTCTTATAAAGGTTCACAATCATGCATAACATGCATGCATTCAAAATCACTACTTTACATTTATGTTCAAGAATTACAATGCATAGACATGCACCACATTAGTTGTTCTGACAAATTCGGGTGCATGAATCACTTAATGATATTCTTTCAAAATTCACATGACTTTCCAACATTTAAAGCATGCATTAGTCTAGCTTTTGTTGTCATGAGACTTGCATAAGTCAACTTCAACATCAATTAATAGGGTTCAATCGAACCCGAATTGAGACTCGATCGAAGCCCGGTGTCAGCGCCTGGTCCATTTCAATTGATATGGTTAAATCGAACCCGCATTGAGTCAAGGTCAAAGCCTGTGTCTATCCAGGTCCATTTCCTTTCAAATATATTCGATTAAATCAAGCCCGACTTGGTCACGGTCGAAGCTTGATGTCAGCGCCTTGTTTATTTCAATTAGTATGGTTAAATCGAACCCAAATTGAGTCGAGGTCGAAGCCTGGTGTCAGCGCCTGGTCCATTTTAATTAATATGGTTAAAACTAACCCCAATTGAGTCGAGGTTGAAGCCCGGTGTCAGTACCTGGTCCATTTCTGTTTCAAATATCTACGGTTAAATCGAACAGCACTAAGTCGAGGTCAAAGCCTGTGTCTATCCAGGTCCATTTTCCTTTCAAATATCTCGGTTAAATCGAACCTGACTTTTTCGTGGTCGAAGCCCGGTGTCAGCGCGTAGTCCATTTCAAATAATATGGTTAAATCGAACCCGCATCAAGTCGAGGTCGAAACCTGCCTATATTCAGATCTACATCGTTTCTTTATCTTTGGTTAAATCGAACCCGTATCAAGTCGAGGTCAAAACCTGCCTATATTCAGATCTACATCATTTCTTTATCTTTGGTTAAATCGAACCTGACTTTATCGCGGTCGAAGCCCGGTGTCAACGCCTGGTCCGTTTCAATTAATATGGTTAAATCGAACCCGCATCGAGTCGAGGTCGAAGTCTGCGTCTATCCAGGTCCACATCCTTTCTTTATCTTAGGTTAAATTGAACCCGACTTTGTCGCGGTCGAAGCCCGGTGTCAGCGCCTGGTCCGTTTCAATTTATAGGGTTAAATCGAACACGAATTGAGTCGAGGTCGAAGCATATGTCTATCCAGGTCCATTTCATATGTTCCACCGTTTCATAGAACCCGAATAAGTCGAGGTTTCTATTTCCTTTATCTATATAGTTTTTTCTTGATCAAAATACTTATCAACACCTTTGTACACCTTCAAGTTTAGAAGCATGAACAAAGGGGGGCAGATGTGGATACCATATTTTATCCGGTCCAATACTTTGAAAATATAATTTTTATTTTTTACCCATATACTAGCCTAGGACTATGTGTATGATTTGAAAAATAGCCCAATGCCTAAAAATAAGAAAATTTGTCCAATGACTAAAAATAAAAAAAGGAACAAAAGAATAAAATTAAAAAAGTAAAGCTTTAAGTTTGCCTATAAATAGAGGGGAAGACTTCACTTGAAATGGGAGATTTAGGGGGAGAGTGAGAAAGAGAAGAGATTTTAGAGAGAGAAAGAGAGGTTTTGAGAAAATAGTGAAACAGAGAAAGAAAGTAAGTTTTCATTTCTATTCATCTTCCATCTTCTTAATTTTTTTTATTAAAGTAGTTCAAATCTCTTACATTTTAGCTTACAATATATTTTGTTCATTCTAATTAATCATCTCTCTTTTTCATACTCATGTATTTGATATTTCTTTGTTTCATATTCCATATATAGGTTTGTTTGCTCATTCTTTATCATTTCTCTTACTTTTAATCTTAAGTTTTGCTTTCATATATTGTTTATCTCTCTACAAGTTTGATGATGGGATTTTTTTTGTCATCAACTCAATCAATGAGAATGAGGATAAAATTTTGAGGGGTGTAAAATTAACTTAATGTGAATCAACCATTTAATGGGTTGAAAGTGTACATTTGATGAAAATATCTCCTATGATAATTTCTCATACATAAAAATGCATAAAATAGAGAGTAAAACCTCTATAAAAGATTATGCAAATATTTTAAGCCTTTGATTTTTTTTATGTTCTTACAAATCTTCTCTTCTCTTCTTTTTAATTTTTTGACCATCATTTTTTGTGATACTTGTTTAAACTAATTACCATCTATGATCATTCCTAGCAATGAATGAATAAAGATTAAATGGTAATTGGTGAACTAAGTAGTCCAACAAAAAAATGGTATATTTATATCCCAAACAAAAATTATTTTATTTTGAAAATTTTATGGATTTTTTGAGTGACACTTGTTTAAACTAGTTACCATCCATGATCATTCCTAGCAATGAAGGAAGAAAGGAAAAATGGTAATTAATGAACTAAGTAGTCCAATAAAAAATGATATATTTATATCCCAAACAAAAATTATTTTATTTTGAAAGTTTTATGGATTTTTTTAGTGACGCTTGTTTAAACTAGTTACCATCCATGATCATTCCTAGCAATGAATGAAGAAAGAAAAATGGTAATTAATGAACTAAATAGTCTTATAAATATGGTATATTTATATCCCAAACAAAAGTTATTTTATTTTGAAAGTTTTATGGATTTTCTCTAGTGACACTTGTTTAAACTAATTATCATCCATGATCATTCCTAGCAATGAATGAAGAAAAGAAAAATGGTAATTAGTGAACTAAGTAGTCCAAAAATAAAAAATGGTATATTTATATCCCAAACAAAATTATTTATTTATTTTTAGTGACACTTGTTTAAATTAATTATCATTCATGATCATTCTTTTACTATTTGATTAGCATTAGGTGAAGAAATAAAAATGGTAATTCATAGATCATGTAGTAGAAAAAGCATGATCATGCTAATCATGTATGAAATTAAGCATTTTTTTTATAAATTAATTTATTTTTCACATAAAAAATTTATTATCAATTTATTTACTAAACAATTATATATATATATATATATAATAAAAAAAAATGACAGAGGGTGATGTCACCCTATGTCACTTAACAAGAGGGTGACATCACCCTCTGTAAAAAAAATTTTTACTTTAATTTTTTTTGTTTTTTTGTTGTTTATATTTTTTTGTTTGTTTTTATGTTGTTTATTTTTTTATTTTTTCAATAGATATTATTAGTTTGTTGAAATTTATTTTTAATTTTTTCACGTCTTGTTTCATTATTTTCACCATGCATATTCTTTTTTTTTTATTTATCATATATATTTATTATCTCTAACATTCATTTCCATTATTTTCTTATTTATAGTTGTTATCTCTTCTTATTTATTTATGTATTATTTTCATATGTCACGGTTGTATGTGATTACTATTTTATTCTTTTATCATCAAAGTTGACGCTCGTAAATTAAAACCATAACAATATGATTTAAATTTTGTAAATTTCTTTATTTAGTTTTCACTAAAAAAACCGACGGACGTTGAGATTTTTGGGATACCAAACTTCTTGAACTACTGAGGTAAGGATTCATTCTTGGGATACTGAGAATAACTCTAATAATGCTTTGATTTAAAAGGATATAAGAATACAAAAAATAATTTTCCAATGGTCTTTGAACCACTCATTAAAAGTAATTTATTTTGTTCATTTTATGATACAAAATGCATCAAATGGGACATTCAAAAATGAATCCCTTTAACCTTTGCCTTAAAATAAAAAATTGGATAGCATTTGATTAAATTTGATAATCATTTTATAATGGGTGTTGCGGGGTGCTAATTCCTTCCCCACGCACACACGACTCCTGAACTAACTTTGAGTTTTCATAGACCAAAATTTTTATTTTAAAATTAGGTGACCAATCACAACCTAAAATGATTGGTGGCGACTCCAAATTTCTTTTTCCTTCAAAAAATAATTTTTTTAATCGTCGCTCCGCGTCGCGCGCACGTTGCGACAGGAACATTGTTTCATTTTTCAATGTTCCAGATCGATTCAGAAAAATAACTTTTTTCCTTATGTGTTAAATCTTTGAAGTCGATAAAATATGATGTGTTGATATTATTTAAAATGATCAAATCTATTTTACATATTAACCAAAGATTATATGTTTTATTTACTAAATGGATTTGGACCATTGAAAAATATTGTTTCGGGGTTTGAGGTGATGTGTGTATGAGTGATCTAGTCTCTGCAAGTATGCCTGGGAACGTGGGAGTTGGTCGTCAGAGAGTGAAGGACAAGCAATCTTTGGCAGCCGTCGGAAGGTGACATATATCTTTAAGACTCTAAGGTAGCTGGGAAACTCAAGGAGAGAATATTCGCAGTGTTTGATCTTGGGATTGATGAGAAGTCATGTCCCCATAATGGTGCTAGGGACCCCTTTTTATAGATGGGGTCGAGTGAGGACCACATGCATGTCCTTTACAACCGCATGCCAATTATGTGACCTACCTAAAATGTGGTCACACGCTAAAAATGTGACACCGTGCCACATCTTCAAAATGACGTAGAATTCGATTCACGCGATTACCTTTCATACTCGTAACTAGTCGTGTCTTTGTGACATCGAGTAGCCGGGTAACAAACTCGCAAGTGTTAGGCTCATACTACACTAAGGACCCCGTAAGACACCACCTATCGTCGGGCCTCCCCGAGATGGATGTACGGTGACTACAGGTAGCGCGACACGGGCCACCCTCCGTGGGGCACCCTCCCCGATGGCGGGTCAGCTCCCTCCCCCCCGTGGGGCACCTCCCCCACGGTGGGTCAAGGCCCGTCTCCCGTCGTGGGCACCCCCTACGACGGGTTAAAACCCATCTACCCGTCGTGGGCCCCCCAAAGGTGGGTCAAACTGCCTCTATGTGTCACCGGGGTGGCCCCTAGGTGATGGGTGCATTGCTCAACTTACCATCAGGCATTCCTAATGGCGGATGAACATACACGTCCCTATACCAAAGGATCACGTATTACGTCTCGTTTTACCTTTCTCTATCAGAATAGGTACATCCAAGGTGCGTAAGGAGGCCACACCCTTCGAGTAATTCTTACTCTCTTGGCGCAGCGTAACCTTGTCCTAATCCTGCCAGATCACAGCCCCAAGATTGTTCCTAAGCAAGGAACAACCTTCAAGCCTTTGTCACTCGGCTCAAAGGCGAGACTCAACCACCCTAATAGGTCCAGCGCGACCTTCATAAACATATTTACTATTATCCTATTTTAGCTTTAATGTGCCACGTAGGCACCATATGAGTGTATTTAGATACCACGTGTTCAATCTTGACACATCAATTTCAATGACAATGATACATATATATAAGAGCCTCCAGTACAAGTTCAAATGTGTAGCGATTGAACTTGTACATGGTCTCTTCCTGCGTTGTGGTCTTAGTTGATGAGCCATATGTTCAATTGTGATGGCTGCTTTGCTATTGTAGTCCTTAGCCAAGTGCGATGATATACTAATTGCTCTCATTTAGGCTCCAGTAAGAGATGCTAGAAGTAGTTGGCTAGGCAAGTCTCTTTTAATAAAGAACTTGATTGTGCAGACATTCACGAAAGGATGACTAGCTGAAAATATATGCACTAGCAATTGCACAACCTTAAGTTTCATTGTGAGCATGATTGATTATACGTGGTAGTATATGTAACATATACTTGTTCATAATGTGTGTCAAAATACCAAAGTATCATGAGAAGTGAATAGAGTCATGCAACATTTTCTACCCACATTATTCTCGTATATGATAGATACAGCTCAATAATGTGTTCATAATCATTTCTAGAGATAATTCATTAAAATCAAGAGCAAACAAACCACCTTTTTCTGATATTGAGATAATTAACCAGGGGGAAGTTTATCAAGAAATGGCCCGGTAGCAGATGCACATGTTGGAGTGTCGTCCGTAGACGATTCGACCCCGTAAGCCAACAGATTTAGAGGTGGAAAGATCTAGCAGATGCTTTTTTAAGACAATATAAGTACAACATAGACATAGCCCATGATCGTTTGGACTTACAAAGGATGGAGAAAAAGCCCATAGAAGGCTTTAAAGAATATGCACAAAGGTGGAGGGAATTAGCTGCTCAGGTACACCCCCATTGTCAGACAAGGAGATGGCTGAAATGTTTATTAAAACCCTGAGACCTTAATTCTATGACAGGATGATTAGAAACGCTTCAAACAACTTCTCTGACATCATAGTGATCGGTGAAAGGATTGAGTACGAGATAAAGAATGGAAGAATTTTAGAAATCGTATCAGATACATCATCAGTAAAAAAAAGGCCTCCATTGAAGCGAAAAGAAGGGGATGTACAGATGATCAATTTCGGGTACCCATCGCAAGCTGTGAACCCGGGATCAGGATTTCCAAAGTATAGTGAGGGGTCCAAATCTGTTAAATCAAACCTGACTTTGTCGTGGTCGAAGTCCGATGTTAGTGCTTGGTCCATTTCAATTAATATGGTTAAATCAAACCCGCATCAAGTCGAGGTCGAAACCTGCCTATATTCAGATCTACATTGTTTCTTTATCTTTGGTTAAATCGAACCTGACTTTATCGCGGTCGAAGCCCGCTGTCAGCGCCTGGTCCGTTTCAATTAATATGGTTAAATCGAACCCACATCGAGTCGAGGTCAAAGTCTGCGTCTATCCAGGTCCGCATCCGTTCTTTATCTTAGGTCAAATCGAACCCGACTTTGTCGTGATCGAACCCCGGTGTCAGCGCCTGATCCATTTCAATTTATAGGGTTAATCGAACCCGAATTGAGTCGAGGTCAAAGTATGTGTCTATCCAGATCTATTTCATAAGTTCCATCATTTCACAGAACCCGAATAAGTCAAGGTTTCTATTTCCTTTATCTATATAGTTGTTTCTTGATCAAAATACTTATCAACACCTTTGTACACCTTCAAGTTTAGAAGCGTGAACAAAGGGGGGCAGCTGAAAATATAATTTTTATTTTTTTTTGCCCATATACTAGTCTAAGACTATGTGTATAAAAAAATAAGAAAATTTGTCCAATGACTAAAAATAGTCCATTGCCTAAAAAATAAGAAAATTTGTCCAATGACTAAAAATAAAAAAAGGAACAAAAGAATAAAATTAAAAAAGTAAAGCTTTAAGTTTGCCTATAAATAGAGGGGAAGTCTTCACTTGAAATGAGAGATTTTTTTTGGGGGGGGGGGTGAGGAAGAGAAGAGATTTTAGGGAGAGAAAGAGAGGTTTTGAGAAAATAGTGAAAAAGAGAAAGAAAGTAAGTTTTCATTTCTATTCATCTCCCATCTTGTTATTTTCTTTTTATTAAAGTAGTTCAAATCTCTTACATTTTAGCTTATAATATATTTTGTTCATTCTAATTAATCATCTCTCTTTTTCATACTCATGTATTTGATATTACTTTATTTCATCTTCCATATATAGGTTTGTTTGCTCATTCTTTATCATTTCTCCTACTTTTAATCTTAAATTTTTCTTTCATATATTGTTTATCTCTCTACAAGTTTGATGATGAGATTTTTTTGTCATCAACTCAATCAATGAGAATGGGGATAAAATTTTGAGGGGTGTAAAATTAACTCAATGTGAATCAACCATTTAATGGGTTGAAAGTATACATTTGATGAAAAGATATCCTATGATAGTTTCTCATACATAAAAATGCATAAAATAGAGAGTAAAACCTCTATACAAGATTATGCAAATATTTTAAGCTTTTGATTTTTTTTATGTTCTTACAAATCTTCTCTTCTCTTCTTTTTAATTTTTTGGCCATCATTTTTTGTGGCACTTGTTTAAACTAGTTTCTATCCATGATCATTTCCTGCAATGAAGAAAGAAAGGAAAAATGGTAATTGGTGAACTAAGTAGTCCAACAAAAAAATGGTATATTTATATCCCAAACAAAAATTATTTTATTTTAAAAATTTTATGGATTTTCTTTAGTGACACTTTTTTAAACTAGTTACCATCCATGATCATTCTTAGCAATGAAGGAAGAAAAGAAAAATGGTAATTAGTGAACTAAGTAGTCCAATAAAAAAATAGTATATTTATATCCCAAAGAAAAATTATTTTATTTTGAAAGTTTTATGAATTTTTTTAGTGATACTTGTTTAAACTAGTTACCATCCATGATCATTCCTAACAATGAAGGAAGAAAGGAAAAATGGTAATTAGTGAACTAAGTAGTCCTATAAAAAATGGTATATTTATATCCCAAACAAAAATTATTTTATTTGGAAAGTTTTATGGATTTTCTCTAGTGACACTTGTTTAAACTAGTTACCATCCATGATCATTCCTAACAATGAAGGAAGAAAGGAAAAATGGTAATTAGTGAACTAAGTAGTCCAAAATAAAAAATGGTATATTTATATCACAAACAAAATTATTTATTTATTTCTAGTGACACTTGTTTAAATTAATTACCATTCATGATCATTCTTATTCTATTTGATTAGCATTGGGTGAAGAAATAAAAATGGTAATTAATAGATCATGTAGTAAAAAAAGCACGATCATGCTAATCATGTATGAAATTAAGCATTTTTTTCGAAGATTAATTATTTTACACATAAAAAATTTATCATCAATTTATTTACTAAATATATATATATATATNGTTTATATTTTTTTGTTTGTTTTTATGTTTTTTATTTTTATATTTTTTAATAGATATTATTAGTTTGTTGTAATTTATTTTTAATTATTTCACGTTTCGTTTCATTATTTTTACCATGCATATTCTTTTTTTAAAATTTATCATACGAATTTATCATCTCTAACATTCATTTCTGTTATTTTTTTATTTAGTTGTTTTCTCTTCTTATTTATTTATGTATTATTTTCATATGTCACAATTGTATGTGAATATTATTTTTTATTCTTTTATCATCAAAGTTAACGCTCGTAAATTAAAAGCATAACAATTTGATTTAAATTTTGTAAATTTTTTTATTTTGTTTTCACTAAAAAATCTGACGACGGATTTTGAGATTTTCGGGATATCAAACTTCTCGAACTACTGAGGTGAGGAGTCATTCTTGAGATACCGAGAATAACTCTAATTATGCTTTGATTTAAAAGGATATAAGATTACAAAAAATAATTTTTCAATGGTCTTTGAACCACCCATTAAAAGTAATTTATTTTGTTCATTTTATGATACGAAATGCATCAAATTGGACATTCAAAAATGAATCCCTTTAACATTTGTCTTAAAAAATTGGATAGTGTTTGATTAAATTTGGTAACCATTTTATAATGGGTGTTGTGGGGTGCTAATACCTTCCCCACACACAAACAACTCCCGAACTAACTTTAAGTTTTCGTAGACCAAAATTTTCATTTTAAAATTGGGTGACCAATCACACCCTAAAATGATTGGTGGCGACTCCAAATTTCTTTTTTCTTCAAAAAAGATTTTTTTAATCGTCGCTCCGTGTCGCGCGCATGCGACAGGGACATTGTTTCATTTTTCAATGTTCCAGATCGATTCAGAAAAATAACTTTTTTCCCTATGTGTTAAATCTTTGAAGTCGATAAAATATGCAATGTTGATATTATTTAAAATGATCAAATCTATTTTACATATCAACCAAAGATTATATGTTTTATTTACTAAATGGATTTGGACCATTGAAAAATGTTGTTTCGGGGTTTGAGGTGATGTGTGTATGAGTGATCTAGTATTTACCAAGTATGCCTGGGAACGTGGGAGTTGGTGGTCAGAGGGTGAAGGACAAGCCATCGGTAGGTGACAAATGTCTTTAAGACTCTAAGGTAGCTGGGAAACTCGAGGAGAGAATATTCGCAGTGTTTGATCTTGGGATTGATGAGAAGTCATGTCCCCATAATGGTGCTAGGGACCCCTTTTTATAGATGGGGTCGAGTGAGGACCACATGCATGTCCTTTACAACCGCATGCCAATTACGTGACCCGCCTAAAACGTGGTCACACGCTAAAAATGTGACACCATGCCACATCTTCAAAATGATGTAGTATTCGATTCACGTGATTACCTTTCATACTCGTAACTAGTCGTTTCTTTGTGACATCGAGTAGCCGGGTAACAAACTCGCAGGTGTTAGGCTCATACTGCGCTAAGGACCCCGCAAAACACAACCTATCGTCGGGCCTCCCCGAGATGGATGCACGGTGACTACGGGTAGCGCGACACGGGCCACCCTCCGTGGGGCACCCTCCCCGATGGCGGGTCAGCTCACTCCCCCCCATGCGGCACTTCACCCACGGCGGGTCAAGGCCCATCTCCCACCGTGGGCACCCCCTACGGCGGGTTAAAACCCATCTACCCGTCGTGGGCACCCCCAAAGGTGGGTCAAACTGCCTCTATGTGTCGCCGGGGTGGCCCTCGGGTGACGGGTGCATGGCTCAACTTACCATCGAGCATTCCTAATGGCGGATGAACATACACGTCCCTATACCAAAGGATCACGTATTACGTCTCTTTTTACCCTTCTCTATCAGAATGGGCACATCCAAGGTGCGTAAGGAGGCCACACCCTTCGAGTAGTTCTTACTCTCTTGGCGCAGCGTGATCTTGTCCTAATCCTGCCAGATCATAGCCCCAAGATTGTTCCTAAGCAAGGAACAACCTTCAAGCCTTTGTCACTCGGCTCGAAGGCGAGACTCAACACTTGACATATGATCTCAAAATGGGCTTGCCACCCTAATAGGTCCAGGCACGACCTTCATAATTAAATTCACTATTATCCTATTTCAGCTTTAATGTGCCACGTAGGCACCACATGAGTGTATTTAGATACCACGAGTTCAATCTTGACACATCAATTTCAATGACTAGGATACATATTTATATTAGCCTCCAGTACAAGTTCAAATGTGTAGCGATTGAACTTGTACATGGTCTCTTCCTGCGTTATGGTCTTAGTTGATGAGCCATATGTTCAATTGTGATGGCTGCTTTGCTATTGTAGTCCTTAGCCAGTGCGATGATATACCAATTGCTCTCATTTAGGCTCCAGTAAGAGATGCTAGAAGTAGTTGGCTAAGCAAGTCTCTTTTAATAAAGAACTTGATTGTGCAGACATTCACGAAAGGATGACTAGTTAAAAATATATGCACTAGCAATTGCACAACCTTAAGTTTCAATGTGAGCATGATTGATTATACATGGTAGTATATGTAACATATACTTGTTCATAATGTGTGTCAAAATACCAAGTATCATGAGAAGTGAATAGAGTCACGCAACATTTTCTACCCACATTATTCTCGTATATGATAGATACAACTCAATAATGTGTTCATAATCATTTCTAGAGATAATTCATTAAAATCAGGAGCAAACAACCCACCGTTTTTCTGATATTGAGATAATTAACCAGGGGGAAGTTTATCAAGAAATGGCCCGGCAGCAGATGCACATGTTGGAGTGCCGTCCGTAGATGATTCAACTAAATACATACACATAGGAACCTCCATGATACTGCCTAAGAAGGTGCACACATACATAAAAATATAATCAAGTTGCCTAAGGAGGCGCGTACATATTAGACTATCCATTATGGTCACCCTTAAGGGGTTATATACCCATCCCTACTTAAGATTTTATCATGGCTTAGTTCATACTTTGAGTTTTCATGCTCATTCGTTCCTACTTCGAATCGTTATCATGCCTCATTATCATGCCTCATTATCATGCATCCTTACCATAGTTGACGATTCCATTTCGTTCCGGCCATTTGGCTGGAACATTCCGGTTCTGACAAAGAACCGGAACAGAATGTACTGTTTCAGCCTATTTCAGCCGGACCAGTACATTCTCGCCGAAAGTCTGTTGTTTGTCCGCTATGGGCGAAACACAGAGAAACCCAAAAAAACTAAACTTGAAAACCCAATCTACCAAACCCATAGCCCAAACTTGACCTCAAAAACTCAGAAGACTTGAAGATTTGATGACCCCTACCCTCGAAGACACCAAGCTCGAAGATATGGAGACTGCTTCTCTTATGCTTTTCTTATGCTTCTCTTCTAATTCTCGTCCACTTCGCGGGTTTTGTAAATCGAAGCTTCATGGGTTTGTAAATAGAAGCATCATCTTGTAAATCGAAGCAGAAGAGATGGGCTCGTAACTGATTCGCTTCTATAATCGAAGCTGCCTGAGGAAGGAGGAGTGCTAACGGTGATGGGTAAGCTTTTGTTTTTTTTTCTTTAATTTTCTTTTTGTCGTTCAATCTTCTTTTTCTTTTTCTCTAGTTTTTCTTTTTTGTATAATGGAATTTTATAATATTATTAGTTATATTATATATAATAAATTTTATAATACTATTTTAGATTACTAGAATATTTTTCTGAAACGGAACATCGGAATATCAAAATATCCAAAATATTTCATCTTTTTAAAAAACTGAAATAACTACTGAAACGGAATTGACTACTATGATCCCTACTTCACACATATGTTGCTCTTACACACGACTTTTAACATGAGCATATTCATAATAAAACTCTAAGTTAGGTTCAATTTATATGACAAGAGCCATATGCTGCGGCGACGAGCAAAGCAAATAGTTAAGATAACTTGTGTGTTTCAGACACGTTATGGAGGCCTAGTCCGCTTTGAAGGGATTTGCAACAACAAATAAGTTCTGTCCAACTACCTTTGCTGAAACAACTTCATTGCATTTCATGATAAACTTTACTGAAACGTCCTAAGTGCATCCCGTGGACATACCGTGCTAGAATGTCTCAAATGCATTCCAGGAGCAAGCTTCATTGAAACGTCTTAAGTGTATTTTAGAAAAAAAACTTCGCTAAAACGTCTTAAATGTGTTCCAAGAACAAGCTTTACTGAAATGTCTTAAGTGCATTTAAGGAACAAGCGTTGTTGAAACATCTTAAATGCATTTCAAGAATAATTTTTGCTAAAACATCTTAAACGCATTTTAGGAACAATCTTTACTGAAACGTCTTAAACGTGTTTTAAGAACATTCTTTACTGAAATGTCTTAACTGCATTCCAGGAACAACTTTCACTAAAACGTCTTAAAAGTGTTCTAGGATCAATCTTTGTTGAAACGTCTTAAATGCGTTACAGGAACTAACTTCGTTGAAATGTCTTACATGCTTTTTAGGAGCAAACTTTGCTAAAACATCTTAATTAAATTTTAGGATGATGGACCCGTTATAAGTTTTCGGGCTACTTTGATAATCACAAAAGTTGAAGTAAAAGTAACAATGCTAAACATGATAGTTTTTTTATGCACTTAAAGTTGAACATCTTCAATACGACTTGAACCGTTTGAGGGTCATCCCATCTACTATTAGCCATAGAGGTGGTCTCATGTGGCCCTTCCTATTCATACAAGCATGCACATAGACAAATAATTGTAATTTTTAGAATATGTATTTCATAAATAATCATGTGTATTGTGACTTCGACTACATAATCTTTGGAGCTTACAACACATGATTGCCTTTGTACTTAACATACCCCTCCTCGAGTTTTGTAGCATATCAGCCTATTCCTGTCATGATGGTCATGTAACGTGCAGTGGGAAAGGTTAGTTCCTCGTGACTTCTATGTCCGCATTAATTATCTCTCCTTTTTTGAGCTTGTCATGGAAAATTCGTCTCAAAGTTTTACAATCTTTGGTTGCATGAGTGGTATCTCGGTGGGAGCAATAATACTGAGATGATTGTATTTCTTCTCCGATGGGAAAGTTTCCCACCCAAGGTCTCCGCACGACTATATCCTTGACCTAGGCATCCAACAACGCTTCTACCTTATCCATTGAGCAGGAGAAAGGTGGTGGATCATTCATTTCGCTTTTGTCCCGTTTTACTTCTTGTGGCGTGTATCTTGCGGGCTTCCATGCAAACCCCCTGTGCTCACTCTACTCTGCAACATTTGGCCTAGACACCGAAGTGTTGGTGCATTGAGCAGCTACATGGAGACGTGAGAAAGTGACGATGTCGATGTTCTCCAAATGCACTTTATACTCATTCATCATTCCGTAGATTCACATCTTCACCAAGTCTTCCTCCTTCCACTATTCCTAGCAATCCAACACTTTGCCTTTGAACCGTCTGACATAAGTCATCAGGTCCTCATCTTTCTTTTGACGCTCACGCCCCAACTCGAGAATGCTCATATGTGTCTTTACATAAAAAACTTTGTCATGAAGGCAGAAATTCGCATTCGACCATGTTAAAACTGATCCCAACGCCAGATTGATGTACCATGTGTATGCTCACTCAGTCAGCGATTTCAAAAACTTCTTCAGCCTCATGGACTCATCAAATCCGTGTGGGTCCAAGCCATCAATGAAACGTACAACGTGCTCTCTAGCACATCCTTCCTTCCCACTGTACTTACAAAACTTTAAGGGCACATAATTAGACGGATACAACTTCATGGCCAGTTCGCATGGGTAAGAGGGATGAAAGTCCACTACCATCTCGCTCATAGAGGCTTTGATACGCTCCATCTCCAACATCTTCTATAGTGTCTCCTTGGTAACAAAAGGGTCTGTGTCAATGCCATTGACGGGAAGGTCATGTCCTAACGTGGGATGTGCAAAGGTTGTTGGTGGAATGATAACATTTGTGGGGGCGGTCGAGTGACCCATGTTCTAATCATTATTTACTGTCCTTGACTCGGACGAGCCGCTAGGATTTATTGGTGGAATCTGTCTATCGGCGTCAGTCTGGTTCGCCGTTTGAGGAGGGATAACATGAACAACAGGTAGTGATGGAGGAGGGTTCTAGGCACCCGTGAGGATAGCGGTAAGCGTACTCAGAAGGGTACGAATCTTAGTGTTAGATACCTGGAGCTCTCTAATGGCGTTAGTCTGCTCATTCATCATCATTGTAGCAGCAGTAACGTTGGGGAGGTTGATTCTCTCCCTGGAAGTAGCATCTCCCATGTCATGGTTCTCAATAGTTGGGTTAACATTCTCTCCTTCCAAATGAGAATAAGCTCTTGTGATTCGACTATGCCCACCCATACTCGAAGATAGAAGAAGATAGTAAATAGATCAATCCCCAGTGGAGTCGCCAAATTGTTTCACGGTTTAGGGTGATGTGTGTATGAGTTTTCTAGTTTATGCCAAGTATGCCTGAGAACATGGGAGTTGGTGGTCAGAGGGTGAAGGACAAGCAACCTTAGGAAGTCATCGGAATGTGACAAATGCCTTTAAGACTCTAAGGTAGGTGAGAAACTCGAGAAGAGAATTGTAGATATCGTATTTTGTCCAGTCCAATAGTTTATAGATACATACTTTGTTTATTGGTTTATTTACTAGTCTTAGACTATGTTTATGATTTTTTCAAAAAAAAAAACAAAAAAAGCTCAATGTCTAAAATAGATAAATAGACTAGGGATTAAAAATATAAAGAAAAAGTTCAATGACTAAAATAAGTAAAAAAAAAGGAGCATAAAGACTCAAAGAAAAAAGTGAATCCATAATTTTATCTATAAATAAGAATGAGGTCTTCACTTGAGGAGGAGGCTTTTAGAGTGAGAAAGAGGTGATATTTTAGAGAGAGAAGAAAAGTGATCTTTTTAGAGAGAGTGTGTGAGACATAAGATGGATTTTTTCTTAATGTAGTTTAAATTTCTTGCACATTAGCTAATAACATATCTTGTTCATTATTCTTCGTCATCTCTCATTCATATTCATGTAGTATATGCTCTTGTTTCCTTTTCCATATATATATATGTTTGTTTCTTCTTCTTCTTCACATTTACTCTTAATCTTGAATTTTATTTTTATGCATTAATGATTTTCTTACAAATTTGATAATGAGATATCTTTGTCATCAACTCAATCAATGAGTAGGAGGATAAAGCCTTTGAGGGGTGCAAAATTAACTCAATGTGAATCAATTCTTTAATGGGTTGAAATTGTACATTTATTATAATAATTTCTATGATAATTTCTCATACATAAAATAGAGAGTTAAAGATCTATATAAAAATCATGCAAACATTTAAGCTTTGAATTTTTTTATGTTCTCATAAATCTTTTCATTTTTTAGATCTTGTTGCTATTTTAGTGACACTTGTTTGAACTAGTTACCATCCATAATTATCCATTTGCTATTTGTTGGCAATGAGGGAAGAAAAATATTGGTAATTAGTGTACTAAGTAATCTAAAATAAAAAATGATATATTTATATCCCCAAAAAATATTTTATTTGAAATTTTCTTCGTAATTTTTCTTTTACGTGACGAATGTTTTTTTTAATAACAATTATTGAAGAAAATAAAATAATGTACATTATGTAATCAAAACTAAAATAACACTCATAACTAAGATTGAAAAAATAAAAAAAAATTTAAAAACGTTGATTTTGTGTGGGGGGACAAAATTTTAAAACTTTATCCCACACACAACAAAACTGCGGTGATGAGTTATTTTTAGGATACCAAGAATGTCTCACCTCCATTTTTTATTTTTTTTGTGTTTTTGTTTTGTGTTTCTAATTTATTTCATTTTTAATTTTCATCATTTTCATTTTCATTTTTCTATTAATATGTATTAGTGTTTATTCTAAATTTATATTTTTATGCATCTTCTTTACATGTTTCACATGGTATTCATTTTTTTTACTCTATACGTCTTCATCAAATTTACCCATTTTCTTTATAATTGTTGTTCTTCTTATTTCTTATTTATTTATGTATCATTGTCATATTACCATGCTTATAATGTGATTCTTATCTCATTCTCCTATCGTTAAAGTTAATGTTCATAGATGTGGGGATTACAACATTAACAAGTAGATTTAAATTTTGTTAATTTCATTATTTGGGATATCAAATTTCTTGAACTAATAAAGTGAGAACTTATTTTGGGATACCAAGAATGACTCCAATAATGTTTTGATTTAAAAAATATAAGAAACAAAATTAAATTTTTTCAATGGTCTTTGTACCACCCATTAAAGGTCATTTATTTTATTCATTTTTATGATCCAAAATGTACCAAATGGGACATTCAAAATGAATTTCTTGAACCTTATTTTTTAAAAGTATAACTTCGATAACATTTGATTGAATTTAGAAACCATTTTAACAATGGATGTTGTAAGGTGCTACATACATTCCCAACACACAAATGACTCCTAAACTAACTTTGAGTTTTCACAGATAAATTTTTTTGTTTTAAAATTGGGTGACCAATCACACCCCAAAATGATTGGTGACTACTCTGAATTTATTTTTTTCAAAATAATTTTTCAATCACCGCTCTGCGTCGCATGCACGTTGCGACAGCTTGGCGACTTTGGTGGGGAGGTAATCGGTCTAACCATGTTTAGATCGATAGAGAGTCAAGCCAAAATTTTATCATATGCTATCCCTTTGTGTGGTTCTTTTTTGTTTATTTGATTCTTTGTTTTCTTATCCATGCTTGTAGTTGTATATAGCTTATTATTATTATTATTATTATTATTATTATTATTATTATTATTATTATTATTAGTATTATTATTTGTTTACGATGTATATTTTTTTACATACTTTCTAATTTCACACACGTGCACTAGCCCCATACCCGGGCTTTCCCTTTAGGATTAACGAGAATGAATAAGGAATGCCTTTGTAGAATTGTGGTTCTCGTGTAGGCTCATGAAAGTTTTCAACCCTTTTGGGATACCGTTTGGGGGCCCTTGTTAAAACGTTTGGATAATAGTGTGGACAACCTGGAAGCCTTTAATGACTATATATTTTTCTCTTCACATATTTTTTTTCTTTCATTGACATTAACATCATCTATTACGTGGTTTAAATTTATGATTTGTCTCCATCACATTCATCATAATTTCATTATTTTTTCATGCATTATAGGATTCATTCTTCGCGTCATTCATTATTCGTCCATTCTTTCCTTCATACATTGTAAGTTCATTCTTTCACGCATACATTAATCTAGGAAAAGAGAAACCACAAGAGGAAATCAGGCAAAAAATCACAGCGCTAAAAGAGCAAATAGCCAGAGTCCTGGAACTCATTTCCACTAATAAAGGAAAAGCCTATTTTGAGAGTCCGCACGGGGCTCGATCGTCACACGATCGACTTCTATATGATATTTCACTCTACCCTCCTTGATTCTCTCAAACCTACTGATGTCATCTGGTAGACCAATTACAGCGTGCTCCGTCGATACTGGTAAATGTGTAGCACTACCCATTTTCATGTCCCCCGAAATTGATGCATTCAAGAAAAACTAGGTACAACATCTCAACACTGTCACCTGGCCACAATCAAGTTTTCACCTGGCCACAATCAAGTTTTCACCTCACAAGGAGAACATGATAATGAGCCAATCATCATACCTGGTCTTGATGACTCAAAAGCGAAAAAGCCTGCTGACGAGTGATAAGTTAAATATTTTAGAAGAGAGGTTATGTGCTATAGAAGGAATATATGTGTTTGGTACCATTGATGTGACCCAATTGTGCTTAGTCCTGGATGTAGCTATCCATCACAAATTCAAACTACCTGATTTTGAAAAATATGATGGAAGAATATGCTCGAGGAGTCACCTTATCATGTCTTGCAGAAAAATGGTTGCATGTATACAAGATGATAAGTTGTTGATCCATTTTTTTCAAGACAACCTAATGGGGGTTGCATCTCGTTGGTTCATCCAGTTGGGTAGTCAACATATCCGAGGATGGAAAGACTTAGCTGGCATTTTTCTTAGACAATACAAGTACAATATGGACATGACTCTTGATCTTTTTTATCTACAAAAGATGGAGAAAACGTTTACTGAAATCTTTAAGGAATATGCTCAAACGTGGAGGGAAGTAGAACCTCGGGTGCAACCCGTCTTATCAGAAAAATAAATGATTGCAATCTTTATCAATACCTTGAGGTCTCTATCCTATAATAAAATGATTGAGAATGCTTCAAACAATCTTTCTGATATGATAGTGACTGGTGAAAGAATAGAATATGAGATAAAAAATGATAGAATTTTAGAAGTTGGGTCAAAAACGTCCTCCGCAGAAAAAGAGCTGCCTTCTAAGAAAAAAAAGATGTACAGACAATCAATTTTGTGTATCTATCACAAGCTATGAACCTCGGGCTAGGTTTTCCAAAGTACAATAAATGACCCAAATCTGCGGCATCATGTGCAGCAAATACCTTGTAAGTGTCATACAATTATCACTTCTGACAACCAACATTTCAAAATACCCAAGATTCAGTGTGATACCACCAACTCACTAGTAAATGTTGGTCAGGTTGATCAGCCTCAAATGGAGAATAAGAATAACCAACGGTTTATCCAATATGACTCAATTTTGATGTCCTATACGGCATTATTATCATAATTTATACAAAATATCCAGTTGGTGTCGATCCCTTACAAACCTCTCTAGGCACCATATAGTAGGTGGTGTGATCCAACTGCTCGATGTGATTATTATGTTGGGGCGATAGGACATTCAAATGAAAATTTCACAGTGTTGAAAGCTAGAGTTCAAATGTTAATCAAAGTTGGTAGATAAACTCATAATTAGTTCTAACTCTCCACCAGTGCATGAGAATACCATGATAAATTCTGTGGGGCAGCTTTCTTTATGTGATAATGGAAAAACTTAATGTGGTGAATGTTTCGATGGTTGTAATGTATAGGTGTGTTCCTATATCATTGTTACCCTAACTATAAGTTCAATAATTGGGATGTAACTAAGTTGCCAATGCTTCTTAGGAACTTTCAAGAGTAACGAGCTAATGTCAATTTTTTAAAAGCTCTACCCAATGTCTAAAAAAACTTTTGCTATGCATATTTTTTATCGTGTTTTGTCTATTTTTAGTCATCTCCTATTTTCAATTCTAGTTTTGTTCCATTCGTGTTGCTATGCATTTCAAAGTTAATGAATTTCAATGCTTCATTCATTGTTTTCGTATTCTTCCTTTCACCCAACAAACCAACCCAGATTAGGAATGATGATTTTTAGAATAAAAGCATTAGCAATATCAAATATAGCTTTGGCAATCTTATTTTCAGTGAAGAAACAAACGAAAGTGAAAATAGTCTTCTGTCTGGTGAATAAAGACATTACAAAAGGTATTATTCTTATATGAGGTCATGTTCTTGTTGAATTTACTTCTGATTGGAAATGATGGAGAGGCATTCTTTATTCTATCCCAAACACTTTTATCTATTGCCAGCCTAATTGAGCCTTAAAAAATCTTCATTACATGACACTCAACCAATGATCATTCCCTACACTGAGATAATTATTATTTTTCATCAAAATACATGTCTCAAAAGTTGAAAACTTTCTCAAATTGGGGCAAAAGAAAAAGACCAAAGTGAAACAAATATTGCAAAAAAAGTCAAAGCCTTATGATACTTTTAAGAATGTCCTCTTACATTAGGGAAAACCAGTTAAAAAATATCAAAGACCACACTGGGGCATTTTTGTTCAGCAAAATCCTCAACAGTTATCATTGGTTTAGACAATTTTCATATGAGTTTTGACCTTTTGATATCCTCTCTTTTGACAGCTATAAACCCTAGCCTACATTACAGTCCAAATGAAAGTCTTCTTCGAATAAGGAAGATCTATCTACAACAAGAGCATGATTTTAAATAAGTAAATACCTCAATATATATCTGTCATGAGTAAGACATTACCTTTCAAAAAAAAAAAGAAAGAAAAAGAGTACGAAAAAAGAAAAAAAAAAGAGAAAAAGGAAAGAAGAAGGAAAAGAATTATCACTATGAGGGTGAAAAGTGGTATGAGAAGGGCTTTGCTTCTCAAAAGAATCGTTCCAAAACTGAGAAAGATCTGATTCCATAATTTATTTTCTCATAAGCTCTTTAAATCCTTATTTATCAGCATTTTTTGGTCAATAAGAAGCATTTTGATCACAATATACATTCTATCATTCTTACTTTCTCCATTTCTTTCTTCCAATATTCAGAGCATGTAGATGACATTGCATTACTCTTGAAATTACTTAGAAGTGTGACTTTTGGCAAAAAAAGAAAAATAAGAGTTTGAGGTCATGGTGAACACTTGAAAGGGCACCATGAGGAAAAAAAGAGTTTGAGGTAATAGTGAAAACCTGAAAGGGCACCATTGGCGAAAGAAAAATGAGGGTTTGAAGCTATATGAAAGGACGCCATAAGCAAGAGGGTAGCATTAAAGTTACGAAGCAGTATATTCATAGCGAAAGCTCTGTAAAACACTATTGGATGTTTTACAAAATTGGGAGTGAAAAGAATAAGCAAAATAAGAAAAATCATTTGTTTGTCTCCACCATCAACAAAAGCTGAATACTGGAGAATGATCTAGTATAAAAGAGCACATCATTTTCTCTATCATATGCTTGATATCTCGTTGTCTATGATCCTATCCAAGCGACTATTTTGAAGGATGATGCAGATGACCACAATGACCCATTTTTAAAAAAATAAACCATCATAAGATTTTCTTAAAATGTTCGCAATCATGCATGTTGTTCACAATGTCATGATCATCTCACTTGCATTATAAGTCAAGAATTTCATTGCATAAACATGCATCTACTCGTTGTTTTATTTATACCAAATCATCAAGAACATCTATTTAAAATCTACGATCACATTGGTCAACTTTCAAAAAATCATCAAATAATCTTCTTACCAATGTTCACTATCATACATAGCATGCATTCAAATTTCACTACTTTGCATTATATTCAAGAATTATGGTGCATAGACAGGTATCACATTGCTTTGTTTTGATATAATTTAGGTGCATGAATCATCTCATGATATTTTTTTTTAAATCTGCACATGAATTTTTAACATTTATAGTCGGCATTAGTCTAGCTCTAGCAACCATATGATGCTTGTATAAATCAGATCAAACGTCACTTCATTTTCTTCGATTAAATCGAACTCGACTTAATCGCAGTCAAAGAACGGTGTCAGCGTCTTGTCGGTTTTAATTAATATGGTTAAATCAAACTTGAATTGAGTTGAGATCAAAGCTTGTGTCTATCCAAGTTCGATTTCCTTTTAAATATCTTCAGTTAAATCGAACCCGACTTTGTCGCGGTCGAATCTCGGTGTCAACGTTTAGTCCGTTTCAATTAATATGGTTAAATCGAACCCGAATTGAGTCGAGGTCGAAACCTGTGTCTATCCAAGTTTGTTTCTTTTCAAATATATCGGTTAAATCGAACCCAAATTGAGTCGAGGTCAAAGCCTATATTTATCCAGGTTCGTTTCTTTTCAAATATCTCGGTTAAATCAAACCCGAATTGAGTTGAGGTCGAAGCATGCGTCTATCCAGGTCCATTTCTTTTCAACTATCTCCGGTTAAATGGAACTCGAATTGAGTCAAGGTCGAAGCATGTGTCCATCCAGGTCCGCTTCTTTTCAAATATATCTGGTTAAGCCGAACCCGAATTGAGCCGAGGTCGAAGCTTGTGTCTATCCAGGTCCATTTCTTTTCAAATATCTCCAGTTAAATCGAACCTGACTTTGACGCAGTCGAAGCCCAGTGTCAGCGCGTGGTCTTTTTCAATTAATATGGTTAAATTGAATCTGTATCGAGTCGAGGTCGAAACCCGATGTTAGTGCCTGGTCCATTTCAATTAATTGAGTTAAATCAAACTTGAATTAAGTAGAGGTCAAATCCTGTTCCAAGTCCATTTTCCTTTCAAATATCTTCGGTTAAATCGAACCTGACTTTGTCGCGGTCGAAGTCCGATGTCAGCGCCTGGTCCGTTTCAATTGATATGGTTAAATCAAACCCGCATCAAGTCAAGGTCAAAGCCTGCATCTATCCAGGTCTGTTTTCTTTCCAAATATCTTTAGTTAAATCGAACCCAACTTTGTCGCGATCGAAACCCGGTGTCAGCGCTTGGTCCGTTTAAATTAATATGGTTATATCGAACCTGAATTCAGTCGAGGTCGAAACCTGTGTCTATTCAAGTCCGTTTTCTATATATCGGTTAAGTCGAACCCGAATTGCGTCGAGGTCGAAGCCTGTGTCTATCCAGATTTCTGTCATATCATAGAACCTGAATCAGTTGAGGTTTCTATTCCCCTTATACATATAATGTTTTCTCATGCCGAACAAAATATGTATCTAACCTGTGTACACCTTATAAGTTTAGAAGATTGAACAAATGTGGACATCTATAGATACTGTATTTTGTCATGTCCAATAGTTTAAATATACACACTTTGTTTATTGGTTTATTTACTAGTCTTAGACTCTGTTTATGATTTTTTGAAAAAAAACAAAAATTAGCCTAATGTCTAAAATAGATAAATAGACTAGAGACTAAAAATATAAGAAAAAAGTTCAAGGACTAAAAAAATAAAAAATGGAGCATAAGGACTAAAATAAGAAAAGTGAAATCATAATTTTGCCTATAAAAATGAAAGGGGTCTTCAATTGAGGAGGAGGCTTTTGGAGTGAGAAAGATGTGATATTTTAGAGAGAGAAGGAGAGTGATCTTTTTAGAGAGAGTGTGTGAGAAATAAGAGAGATTTTGTTAGAGAGAGAGGAAGAAAGTTTACATTTCTATTTATCTATTTATCTACTCATCTTCTCCCATTATTTTTTTCATAATGTAGTTTAAATTTCTTGCACATTAGCTAATAGCATATTTTATTCATTATTCTTCATCCTTCCTCATTCATACTCATATAGTATATGCTCTTGTTTCCTTTTCCATGTGTGTGTGTGTGTTTCTTCTTCTTCCTCACATTTTACTCTTAATCTTGAGTTTTATTTTTATGCATTAATGATTTTCTTACAAATTTGATAATGAAATATCTTTGTCATCAACTCAATCAATAAGTAGGAGGATAAAGCCTTTGAGGGGTGCGAAATTAACTCAGTGTGAATCAACCCTTTAATGAGTTGAAATTGTACATTTGTTGTAAAAACCCTCATGATAATTTCTATATATAAAAATATATAAAATAGAGAGTTAAACATTTATATAAAAATCATGCAAACATTTAAGCTTTCAATTTTTCTAATGTTCTCATAAGTATTTTCATTTTTTTAGATCTTGTTGCTATTTTAGTGACACTTGTTTGAACTAGTTACCATCCATAATTATCCGTTTTCTATTTGATTAGCAATGAGAGATGAAAGTAAATATTAGTAATTAGTGAACTAAGTAGTCCAAAATAAAAATGATATATTTATATCCCAAAAAACATTTTATTTAAAATTTTATTCGTAATTTTTCTTTTACGTGACGTTTAAATTAAATAGTTATCGTCCAATTTTTTTTTAATAACAATTATTGAAGAAAATAAAATAATGTAATCAAAACTAAAATAACATACTCATATCAAAGATTAAAAAAATAATAATAATAAAAATTAAAAATTTTAATTTTGTGTCAGAGGACAAAATTTCAAAGCTTTGTCCCCCACACAACAAAGTTGCGGCCAGTCAGTTTTGAACCAAAGCTGCTACCATAGCTCCCCTCCCCCCCTTTTTTGTTTTTTTTTTGTGTTTTTGTTTTTTGTTTCTAATTTATTTCATTTTTAATTTTTATTATTTCATTTTTCATTTTTTTATTCATATGTATTAGTGTTTATTTTAAATTTATATTTTATGAATCTTCTTTACATGTTATTCATTTTTTTACTCTATACATCTTCATCAAATTTATTATACATTTCTAACTTTTCTTTTACCCATTTTTCTTTATAATTGTTGTTCTTCTTATTTCTTATTTATTTATGTATCATTGTCATATTAACATGCTTATAATGTGATTCTTATCTCATTCTCCTATCATTAGAGTTAATGTTCATTGATGTGTGGATTACAACACTAACAAGTAGATTTAAATTTTGTTAATTTCATTATTAGTTTTTCATTAAAAATTTCGATGACGGATTTTGAGATTTTCGGGATACCAAATTTTTCGAACTACTGAGGTAATGAGTTAGTTTTTAAATACAAAGAATGACTCTAATAATACTTTGATTTAAAAAATATAAAAATAAAAAATAAGTATTTTAAATGGTTTTTCTACCACCCATTAAAGGTCAGTTATTTTGTTCATTTCTATGATCTAAAATGTACAAATGGGACATTCAAAATAAATTTCTTCAACCTTGTTTTTTAAAAATATAACTTGGATAGCATTTGATTGAATTTGGTAACCATTTTAACAATGGATGTTGTGAGGTGCTATTACGTTCCCCACACACAAATGACTTCCGAACCAACTTTGAGTTTTTGCAAACCAAATTTTTTGTTTTAAAATTGGATGACCAATCACACCCAAAAATGATTGGTGGCGACTCTGAATTTTTTTTTCAAAATAATTTTTCAATCGCCACTATGTCGCATGCACGTTGCGACAATAATATTCTCAATGTTTGGTCTCGGAATTGATGAGAAGTCATGTTCCCATAATGGTGTTAGGGGCCCCTTTATATAGATGGGGTCGAGTGGGGACCACATGCATGTCCTTTATTACCGCATTCCAATCACGTGACCACACCTAAAACATGGTCACACGCTAAAAATGTGTCATCCTGCCACATCCTCAAAATGACGTAGGATTGGATTCACGTGATTGCCCTTTATACTCGCAACTAGTCGTATCTTTGTGACATCGAGTAGCCGGATAAAAAATTCGCAGGTGTTAGGCTCATACTGCATTGAGGACCCTGTAGGACATCACCTGTCACCGAGCCTCCCCGAGACAATGCACGGTGCCTATGCGCAGCGCGACACGGGCTAACAACCATGGGGCACCCTCCCCGACGATGGGTCAACTTGCTTCCTACAGTAGGGCACCTCCCCCACGGTGGGTTAAGGCCCCTCTACCCGCCGTGGGAACCCCCAACGATGGGTAAAGTCCCATCTACCCGTTGTGGGCACCCCCTACGGCGGGTCAAAACCTCTACACCTATCGTGGGAACCCCCAAAGGTGGGTCAAATAGCCTCTATGCGTCGCCTGAGTGGCCCCCTGTTGACGGGTGGGCATTCCCGATGGCGGATGGGCATACGCGTCCCTATATCGACGGGTCGCGTATTGCGTCTCTTTTTAGCCTTCTCTATCAAAAGGGGGCACATCTAAGTTACCTAAGGAGGCCACACCCTTCGAGTAGTTCTTACTCTCTTGACGCAACGTAACATTGTCCTAATCCTACCAGACCACAATCCCTAAATTATTCTCAGGCAAAGAAGATCTTTCAAGCCTTTGTCATTCGGCTCGAAGGCGAGACTCAACACTTGACATACTATCTCAAAATGGGCTCACCCTTATAGGTCCAGGCGTGGCCTTTACAAACATATTCGCTAGTATCTTATTTCAACCTTACCATGTAACGTGGGTGTATTTAGATGTCACATGTTCAATCTTAACACATCACTCTCAATGACAAAGCAATAATGATTCACATTCAAGATGAGGCCCTCGTGTTCTAAACATGATCGGATCTCAATCCTTATGCAAGAAACCCTAATTTCTCTAATTTTCAAAGCTAGGTTTGTCATTGTCTCTACACCCTCCTCTCTCTCTCTCTCTCTATTTGTCTCTCTCTAGCGTGCGCTCCCCCTCTCTCTCCTCTCTCTCGCTCTCACTCTCTCCCCTTCTCTTTCTCTGCATCCATCTATCTCTATCTATCTCTCTCCCTTACTCTCCATCCCTATCTCTTCCTCTCTCCCTCTCCCTCCATCTCCATCTCTCTCCATCTCCATCTCTCTCTCTCTCTCCCCCCCGCCCCTCCCTCCTTCCCCCATTTCTCTCTCTCTTTATTTTTTGTCTAATTTTACAGCCATTGTCTCTCTCTCTCTCTTGCACTCTACTTGTCTCTTTAAGTGTTCATCCAACTCTCATGTTTGTCCTCATCTATCTGTCTTGTTGTTGATAGATCTGAGGTCAACGATGTGTTTTGCTGACGACAATGTTTCTATTGCCAATGAAATATATAAAGGTTTATACCTTTTGACTCTCGAAGGAAAATGATAAATACGGTAAATTAGATCATTGACTTATTAATTTATAGTATATAATTGTAAGATTTTGGTATCATTACAATGCTAGATTCTATGGTCAGTTAGTAATATATATATTATTTTGCTTTTCATCTGGATGTTAGATTTGTAAACAAATTGATAGGGTTCTATATTTGAGAAGCTTTGATTTAAATTGTGATTAGCTGACAGTGATCAGAGTTATAATGAGCTTTCTTAGCATATTAGTATTGTAGATGATATCAAGGCATTTAGCAATTACCATTTGAGGTATTAACACATCTCATCTTAGTCAGTTGATCTTTTATATTTATGTTTCAAATTGTACTATGAAGAATATATTTAAGCTGTGGTGAATAAATCTTTTCTCTTAGGTTTATTCTTGTTCACTCGTCTTTCAATTGTCTTTTTCTATTATGCACACAAAAAGTACCTTCAATAAAAGCAAGAATATAAAAATGATTTGAGGTTTTAAAATATTGATGATATTCAGCTGGTATTTTCTTAAAATAATTTTTTTCAATTCTTTAGTTTATAATTCTTTCATGTGATTTTGTATAAAAGAGTTCATCTTTGATAAACAGTACAATATGTTTGCTTGTACTATTTGACGGATGATACACGACTGTATATGTTTATGTATTAGAATCTTTTGTATGGGAAAATATCGGATACCACAAAGTGCTCATTGCGATTTAAAATATATCTTATGTTTTTATATACGCTGCTAAATTGTTGTAAATTCATAATTGTCATTTGTATCTTTGATTTTTTAAGGATTAGGCAGTCTAATAATACATTTACCAAACTCCTATATAGACACGCTAATCACTTTGGGAGTAAAAGATAAATAGTTAAGAAGGAAAGGAGCAAAAATATTAACTTAATTAATATTTGGATTGCGAGGTAAGAAGCAAGAAACCAGGTTCCCATCTACCCTGGTGAGCAATTCAGATTTGGATTGCGTAGTTTAAAGTATTGTTTGAGTTATTTGAAACTGCATTTTACGATTTACAATATTCTCTTTGGTCGATTAAAGGAAGAGCTTTCGAGTCCATTATGCATTTTTTGAGATGAACGCTCTATTCATACATGATTTAATAGCTTTCGTAGTGTTTTACTTACATACTTTGATTGGATAAAAGTAATCATTCAATTGCAGAATGTTTATATCATTTGTTCCATCATTAGTTAAAACTAATTGAATTTACATACTCCTTTTTTGCCATTATCTAATACCAATATAGAAAACTGTGCATACATCCTATATATAATGATAATTATTGTTGCAAATGTTTCTTTGAAGTTGAAAATGAAAAAAATATATGACGTGTTATGAAGAGAGCCGATAATAGTTTTTATTGCATTTAGAAAAATATTTTTAAAGAATTACAACTTTATATAGTCCATAAAATGATGTTCCCGATATGTAAAATTATTTTAAAGAGATGTAGTTTGACAATTATCATACGTAAAATATTGTTTCAGATATGTAAAGTTGTATTATGTGCTAAGAAGATAACCTGTGATGAGTTTTTTTATTGCCTTCATCAAGATTATTTTAAATGCAACTTAAGACACTTAATTAATTAATATTAACATTTATAAATTAATTAATTCTAAATTAAGTAATTAATTACAATTTATAAATTATTTAATTTTACAACTTTCAAATCTATAAAGTTGTATTAAATAGATGTAGTTTGACGGTCATCATCTTTAATATGTTATTTTAATTTTTTCTAAAATTATATTGGATAAATGTAGTTTAACAGTTGTCATATTGAAGTGCATCACTTCATATATTTAGAGTGGTATGAAATTTTTAATCTTAAATCAATGAGAATCAGATACGTATAGATGGAATGGCAAAAAGAAAGTAATTTGACAAAAACGATAAAAGAGGTTTCTCATCTCATTCTCCCTTTTAAATTTTAATAATTTTAATATAGTAGTGATTATAAATATTAACTTATTTGATTAAACAATTTAAAGAAGTAAAAAATGAATTAGTCAGGTATGGCAGATTCAGTATAATGCCTGCTTCTATTCATATTATCAATGGTGGATCCAGTTATTTAGTTGAGGAAGAGCAATAATAACCAATCTATACTCAACAAGAGTTTTTTTTAACTTCATCAGATTGTATTAGACCAAGGAAACAAGTGAGGAGGTCTTTGCCTTCTTACAGTAAACTTCTCTCTTATAATCAAGCATGCAATCAATTTTCTAGGGGTACGCAAAATTCTGCCGACCAATCGGACCGAAAACTCTCGAAACTCTCAGTTCGGTAAAATTATGCCGACCAAATCGGTCAGTTTTATATGTTTTTTTTTGTTCGGTTCAGAAACTAAAACAAACTCATAATTTTGGTTTGGTTTCACTCACGATTTCAGTTCAGTTTGATTGTTAGCTAAAAACCAAACCAAATCAAACTGTGCACACACCCACAATTTTCGAGAAGCAAACAATATTCACTCTTGCTTCCATTTGCAGGGGCGGAAGCTTGTTATGAAACCAAAAGTTGGATAAGTATGCACTTAATTCACGTAAGCCAAGGTTTACCAGCACAATAATATAGGTTTCTCCAGTATAGTAAGGGAAAGTCTCGTTACATACTTCATAAATCACGACATTGTTTTTGGCTACATGAGAACACTGGCAAATCGAGTGAAGATATCACTTCAATGGAACCCTACAAAATTTCCCAAGAGCTTTACCATTACCAAAAAAATGGTAGAACCAGCCAAGCTATTTTGGCTGCTCCAAGATCTCTACTCCCATCTGTGTGGTTAGAGACATACATATTATATATACAAAAGATTGAGTTATGGCTTTATGCCATGTCGCCTAAATAAGTAAAAACCCTCTTCTGAAATACTCTGGCCAAGTCAACAATTTCAGATTCTCTCATTTTCCTTGACATGATATCATAATAACACCCACTTATCCGGCGTTTCAGGGAAAGCCGGTTTGCTATATCAATGGTTAGGTTTGCCATATCCCTGCTGCTCGTTAATACTCGCAGGGTAGTAGAAGAGTATGCGGGCTGCGATACAAGTCTGTTGAGTAATATCAGTGATTCCCGTAAGAGCAATGTCCTACATTACCAAATGTTCAAAATGAAATCACTCAATTTCTACAATTTGATTTCATCTGCACACATATCAATATCTATGTTTGACAATTTCTCATAGCCTCTAAAACCAACAATATTAGTGTTGTTGAATGAAATAGTTATAAAAGATAACTAAATTGAAACTAACCACCAAACATAAATAATTTGGAAGTTTGTAAGTATGTAGATTTCTGTGCGTGTGTTTGGGGAGGGGGGTGGGGGATGAAAATGTATACCCGTAAAAACATTTCTTCAAAAACTTCCAATCATTTTATTTTGCAGAATGTGCAATCTATAGGCACATACTATATGAAATAACATAAATCTATTAAAGCAAATATTAGAGAGTGTTTTTTATTAGATGCGTTTTCAGATTATTAGGCATTTTTTAGATATTTTATTTAATTTCATAGTCTAGTTACATTTAGATATTATATGTTTTACTTGAGATTAGTATCTATAGTTTTAATTAGATTAATATCTGTTGGAATGTGTCACACATCACCTGACTTTATCGCCACCGTACTGGTTAAAATACTTTAGAACCCTACTCTTTAAATCTTGGGGTTTGAGGAGAATGGACGGAGTTTTTCAACTTGGTAGCAGAACTTCGTTGGGCCTCTGTTTGGTGTATTGCGTAGTCTGGCTGTGTGTGTTGCGTTCCAAGAGGATGTGTTGGAATGTGTGCCACATCGCCTGACCTCATCTATATTGGTTAAAAGACTTTAGTTCCCCTCTCTTTAACATATAGGTTTTGAGGAATAGAATAGCCTGAGGTTTTCAAATGTATCCATACTTTTAATTAGTTTAGGATTCTGGATTGCCTTTAAATATAGATTTATGCAATTAAATAATAACTTTTTTGTATACTATAGTATTCTTAATGATTTTTAGGTATTGGTTAATTTTGTTTAGTTTAGTGAGCCTGTGTGCTCTTGTTCTTCCTTTTCCCTCCCTTTCAGCTAATGCATCTTGCATCAAATTAGGCTATGTGCTTCTTGAGTAAGTGCTTCCCAGCAGTGAAAAATTATTCCAAAACTCACCCGAAGTTGCTTCTGCGTCAACTAACAAAACTACCTAAAAAGTTTACCATAACACTCAACATTTACCTTTCTCTGAAGATTACTGGTGGTTCAGAACTGTCTGCTACTTCTCTGTCCACCTCAGACACCACTAGTTGCAGAATCAACATAAGAAAGCTCGAGTCCCTAGATACCTTGTGACTCACAAGAACTTCAAAACCAGGTCTTCCCGATGAAGCTAAGAAAGCCAGCAAAATAATAGCATTTCTCCGAAGTTTAATCTCCTGAAAGAGCAATATCTAGATAGATATTCAAATTTAAATAAAAAAACCAACCTACTAGAACAAGTGAGAAAAATAATCTAAGAATCGACTTTATAGATGCATAAGCAACTATGATGTTGCAAGGAGAAACCCAGAGGTCCACCAGCCAAACAGTGAAGAAGAAATAAAGCTGGCTGATCCAGAAAATGGTTGAAGGAAGATGACTTGAAATACCGTGATAAAAGATATTCCTTGCAATTAAGTTGAACCTGTTGTGTCTCCGATAGTATCAATAAGTAAATTCTTGAAAAGCAAAAAGAGATTTTCCTAGTGACAAATCTTAGCTAGAGAGAAGATCCCTTAAAATATCTAAAGTTCAAAGATATTTATAAAACAAAATTAAAATGCAATTATAAAATAAATTTGAACGAGACCATGTTTTTATAAGAAACAAAATATGCATTGATATGAAATATTTACAAAGAATTCGGAGGATGAGCAATCCAACCGAACAACAAAATCAAAACAAATGGCTCAGCCTGAACGACCATGTTAAACAAAGATTGGATATTGCAATCTAAGAGAAACTTAACCTCAACAGGATATTCTCGAGCAAAATTATTTCATTGAGTCAATACAAAAAACCTTACAGACTTGCAACAAAATGCTGGCCAATCAGTTCACAACGGGAGATTTTTGAAGTATGAATGTTTAAATCATCATTCTTAAAGCATGTGACACCAACAGCTAATTTCAACTCTGAACGCTCAACTCTTTAAATTAATACTCGTATTCAAATGAAGTAACCAATAAAACAGTTTATTCTCCATTAGAGGAAAAAAAGAGAAGAATTTTAAAGCAGACCCCTACCATAACATAACAAGAGATCTTCTCCCCCTTCCCTCAATAACCACACGCACATAGAAAGGGGGGGGGGGGGGGGGGGGGGGGGGGGGGNGGGGGGGGGGAGAGAGAGAGAGAGAGAGAGTTAATTTTAACAACGATATACCTGTATACCATTTCCAGAACCTGCTATACAATCAGCTAAGTGATGAAGCACGACGAAAAACTTTTTAAAAGTCGAGACATATCTCACATTAACTTCTGCATTACCAGCTTCCCCTTCTTTGCAACCAGAGAAGATCTCAGCCAATAGTTTAGGGCCTTCATCCAAAACATGAAAGGTGAGATGTGAGTCAAAAGTTTATTATGGTACAGTCAACTAAACACCATACAGTGAATCCTAGAAGAGGTGCAAAGAAGTTGCACTAAGCAGAGCAGGTCAGAAAAGTAGTGGAATTTTTATATGCAGACAGGTAATTTTGGTTATTGCACTGAAGTTCTGAACTAACCCAAAGAATCTAAAACGAAACAAAAAAAAAACGTTTTAATGCACCTCCATGAACAAACTAAAATCAAGTTGACAAACGTAAATTAGATGCAACCTCCCTCCCAACCCCACTCCCCAAAAAAAACAGAGGAATGAAGTATCAACTTACAATTAAGTATCAGAAATAGAAGATGAACGGCAAGCTTTTGAACTCTTAATCCAGCTTCCCTTTTAAGTAACTGTAATACACTTTCAAACAACAGATTCTGGTCGAACCTGAACCAAAGAGAATTTCATTAAGTAAGAACGAAATGTGTGATAAACAAACCTAAGAACTCAGATAACTAATAAACTTACTTTTCCCTCTCTGTATAAGTATTGCTTCTCATTAGAATCATATTCATAATAGAGACTGCCTCCAATCTGACACATTCTTCATTATATCTCATAACAATTTGATGCATGAGTTCAAAGAGAGCAACCCAGTCTAGACGAGGAAACAAACTTGTGACATGATTTAATTGTTTGTCCTTGGGTTCCGGAAACCTAATTCCAAAAGGATTGTAGCCAGTATCAAACAACTTATTTGTGCTCACATCCTGAAGGCCTCTAATATTTTCTTCCTCAGATCCATGTGAAAATTTTTGCCCGGTATGGAGTTCCTCAACCATGACATTTTTCCTGAGCAGAGTTCACTGGAATGATCAAATCAAAGTTCATAAGGACAATTGCAAAATTGGAACTTTTGAAACATCGTGCTTATATCATGCTCTATAACGTATCAAAGCCTTGACTAATTATGATGCCATAATCTTCAATCCAGATAAGAGGACAAGAAAAACATCCTATGCCTGTGAAGTGCCAACATGATTTGAAATGATCCATATTTTTTTTTGGGTAAAATAAAGGTCTATTACCCTTGAAAAGAGAAGAATACAGCCTTAAGATCAACAAACAGAAGTTTCGAAAAAATAAAGAAATTCTAAAAGATTGGGTAGACGGTAAAAATTCCACCCATGACTTCTCAAGCCACTCTACTAAAGTATTGATAAAACCAAAAAGCATATTTTACAAGGAGTAAGTTCTAGCCCTTCAAAAAATTCCGAGTTTCTTTCTCTCCAAATAGACAAAAAAATTATCAATTTCGGATATGGCGGTGTTAATTCCTTTCTCTGTTTCTACCTTGTTTTGTTGGAGGGAGTTAGATCGTTTTGCTTTCAGCAGCAGCAGTGGAAGTTAATTCCTATGTCTTTTTTCTAAGTCATTTGGAAAGAACAGAACTGTAGAATTTTTTAGGGGAAGGATCATTCAATAGATTTTGCGAATAACTTTTTTTGTAATTAGCTTTATAGAGAATAAACTAAATCTTTTAGTCCTCCTTATCAGTTAGATTCTTTTAATTAACTGTTTTTTGTGATATCTTTATACACACATTCCTTCTGCAGATAAAAAAGTTGCTAATAGACTGGAACAGTTGATGACGAACTTTGCGGAGTGGGGAAAGGGAGAAATCGGTGGTATACGATGAAGTTGAAAAAGTTGTTGTGGAGGTTTGCTTGAGAAAATATTCACATTGGAGGGATGCAATTTCCAAGCACTCATAGAGATGTCTAGGGTTGTTGGGATTACCATTTCTAGAGGGCTCCATTTGGATGTTGATTTCAGAGGTCAATGAAGATGTCACACTCACATATTCGCTTTCAAATGAGAGATAACATAATCCATGTAGTGCAGTGGATCTCTCAGCGGTGTTCCTTGATATGTTCGTAATGCTCCAGTCAAACATGGCTTGGTAAGCCAAATGTCAGCTCAACTCAAAGGTAGTGGAATGTGTAATATTTGGTTTGAGAAATATTAATGATTGGGACATAGATATGATGCATATGTTCCTGAGTGAAGGATGTTCCTGGAGGATGCACTCTCACCACAGTTTATTTTCATTGAATCTTATCCATGTTTTATGGGTGTTTCTAAAGGAGGAGTTTTCATGGAAGACTATTTGGAATATGAGGTCTCCAAACAAAGGCTTCGTTTTGGGCTTGGGGAATAGCTGGGAGTGCCATTTTGTCATTAGATCATTTCTCTGTTTGACAGTCTTAACACTAGAAAACACAGACAAGAAAACTCAGAACAAAAAAGATACCTGGTTCACTCCAATAGTCTAGCCAAGTAATGTAATTATGTAGTGAACTTCAACTATAATGATTAAAGATTATGATATAATAATTAAGTAACAAAAAGTTATACCTTCTTTCAGATTTTCTTTCCATAAACAGCAGGTGTTTCAAATACGCATGCAGTACATGCAGAGATCTGTGAACAATCACACCCTGTGCCCAAAGAGGACTCATTCATTAATGAAGGAAGATATGTGCAGAAATCTACGGTTAAATGTAGTCAGGTAAAAGCACATATAGTTTAACTAACCACCAAGGAAAGCAAAACTTGCAGGCACATTCAACAGTTTATGAAGCAATGCAGAAAGAAGCTTCTCATCCTAAGGTGTAGTCAGCTAATAATTGTAAAGCTGTATAAAAAGCTCTACAGATAGATATTAAAATGCACCTCCTTAAAAAAAAAAGCCTATTACTCAGACATTGTTTTAGGAATGACGTTTCTTCCATTCCCATAATAACTACCTTAGGTCCACTACAATTAACTAGCTTAGAGATAAAAGAAATTAACTGACGCCATTGATAAGAAAGAATTATAAAAGAACTGATGCTTTTCCTCAAAATGTATTTTCTAGCCACCGAATAAACGTCCTCAAGGAAAGGTGAGGAGATTACAAATCAAGGACTAAATGACAATTTACTGGACCCAGGACACCATGAACTGTATAATTTCATCTCCAGTACTTAACTCTGCCAGATATCTTTGGTGTGCCTACAAACTTGAGGTGGATCGGCAAACGCCCAATATGACCACGTGACAGACAATTTAGTCCGATAAACAACTGGCAATCCCAATAAGGATGTTGTTGGCTCTCTAGTAAAGGTGAATAATTGATTCAGGATTGAATAATATAATTATATTAATCTCATGCTGAGTCCTGTAAAGAATCATTCCATCTGAGAAACTAGTGTATTCCCACCGAAGTTGAGACAAATTAAAATTTTCTGATCAGTAATATTAAATAATATCACGGTTTATTTTGAATAGTTGATGAATGTATTACAATTTTTTCCCAAGATGACATATACTAGGAAATACTCGCTTAAAGTTTACCAAGCCTATTGACCTGACTTACATTTTCAAGACTGCACAGATCAAGTAATGGTCCAATCAAACCCTCCATTGGTGCCAGTCCATTACTTATCTGCAGGGAGAAAACAGTCCAGTGTTTAGAAACCGGCAAAGAATAATAGTAACCACATATAGGAAAAACGTAAGATATGACAATAAGTCCATTACTTATTCATTCATATCTGTTTTTCCTGCTTTTGATCTAGCTAGAAAATCTGATAACCTGCTATTGTTCTCTTGATTCTTTTTATCAGTAAAGGTATATTTGTATTAAAAGATGTACTAGAAAAACAAAAAAAAATCGATCTAGGCGAGATATCTATATATAGACATATCGCGAGATATCTATATATAGACATCCAATAACGTTACGCTTAAAATTTGAATAGAGGGACTAAAAGACTTAGTCCACTCTTTCAAAGAAGAAACAAAAGCACCCCTAAAAGTCACATATCTATATATAGACATATCCAATAACGTTACGCTTAAAATTTGATATGATAAACCACAGCAAAGTTTACAACCAAAATGTTTCCAAGATCACGTCATCTTAAGCGGAAGTATTATGTTGCTTGCAGCCACAACTCTCGCCATAGGCAAGCACCTGGCATTGCCTTTAAAACACTGTGGCAAACAAAAGCAAATAGCTTTTATCTCAATATTGTTGATACGCACTTGTGGCTGCAAGCAACAGAATACAGTGTAGAGCCGGCTATTATTAGATAAGAAGCGATGACATGACTAAACAGTACCTTTGTCAACATCGAGTATAGATCAGACACTTTTACAGCTTCAGCACCATGTACAGAGTTGAGGTTGTATTGTGAAGAAATGGCAGAAGCAGGCAACTTACCCATGAACCCAAAAAGAACACCGAATTCTGTTTGGCAAGAAGAGAGCAAATTTGAAATCAAACTTTGGCCAAACATTTGATCATTTGGAGAAGCCCAGATGGTTATTAACTTCTTGGAGAGATTATGACAAGCAGGCAATGCTTCATGTAGGGGTGATTGAGGAGACTCAGAAGTCTTGTCCGTTTGAACTCCTATAGCTTTAAAAGTTGAAGTGGCTTAGGTGGAAGAGAGATGAATTAACAGAGATGTCAGAAGAAGAAGAATAAAATGCCACGGCATATACAGAGAAAGTAATTCTAACACTTCAATTCATCCCTCACCTATATTAATCCGAGAACCAGTCTTATCATTTGAAGATACTTTCTTTTGAAATTCTTGATGGGGCACGTAGTCCAAAGCAAGAAGACCTTCTCTGCCAAGGTCCTCACCATTATTGACTACTTTACACCTGCATACAGCGAGGATATAATAAGAACGGATAATAAGACGTCAAACAGTCTTTATCCTTCTCAAAGCAGCCAGTCCAGACCAGGTCCAAATAAAACAAGCTCATTTCTTACTATCAGAGAACTGTACATAAGAAGCCGGAGTAAACTGAGATCTTGAATAATTCTTTACAGCTCTACTCACAAGTTTGTACTTTTTAAACCTTGGTCGTCAGCAAAATTTTCATCATTCTTCAAGAACACATCTTTAAGCTGTTCATTTTTCTTCTCTGTTTCTTTCCTTAATTCAACACCCTCCTGTTCCTGGAAGCAAGTAATAATCCTACTGTTACTTGTTAGAACAATATTCCACATCTCAAAATTTATGACGATCACATTTTTTTCTAGATCACGATTCTATGAAGAAAAAACAAATTGAAATATACTACCATAAAAAATTGTTTTATATGCATCAAGATTATTACTGGGGAAGTAGGCACTAGAACATCTAACAGAACGTAGGAAGTAATTTGAGAATCGTCATCCTTCTGCAGAACATATTATCTCACTGATAGAGGTAGTCATCAGATTTTTTTTATCAGTAGAGGTAGTTATCAGATATAAGGAAGCCAAAGTGCAGCTATGAAAATGAGTCAACGACAGTTTTTTTTAATGACCAGGAATGCGACTATTGCAGAATCCATTTTGGCCCACCCATCGCTAGCAAACCCGGGACGGTGACAGCATTCCCCACACCATCACTGGGTAACCCAAGAATTTCCATCCCAATGACAGGGTTCGAACCCAGGGTGCGCATACCATACATCCCAGGCTTGCTCTTACCATTGAGACAGGCCGTGACAGGCATACAATTCACAACAAAAGATATTAATTAATTTTACCAGTTTAGCTGTAAAAAGAAGAGGAAATGGATTAGCGTAAAAGGAAAAGAACCAACAATCTTCTCATCGAGGATTGCAAGAGTGGAAACTAAAGCAAAGAAAACATACAAGATCCAGAAGCTGCCTCGAGACATGCCCAAGCTCCCTCTGCAACCATAAGCAACCAAACTCTAGTCAGAATTTAGCTAACAGCATCATGTCAATTAATAGTCTAATTTTTATAAATAAGTCTCCCTTATCCCTTCGTTCACAGTGTAATAACTCTCATGAAGTTCCTCCCCCCAAAAAGAAGGTATCAAGATCATTTTCTCGTCAAAATTAACAAACATAAATCATATTAATAAGTTTATTTCTTACGACTATTATATATATTAACTTCCACACTAATTTTTGCATGCAATAGAGATTTTTTTAGCACAGAAAGAAAAATACTAAGATTTAACGGTTTCACTCTCAGCCATTTACTTTCCCACTTTCTCAGCTACTAAACACACCACCCAAAGAAGTCCACATGAAGAAAGCAGAAAGGGGGCAAAGCATATATGCATTTTCACAACCGAAAATCATGTTAATAAGATTAACAAATGAGACAGAACAGAAATCCAACCTTCAACCTCTGAATTTCAAGTTCTTTGTCGATTTCTCCGCGCAGTTGGACCAACGGGGCCGAAGGAGCGGGTTTAGGAAAGCCATTGGAAGAAGGAGGAAAGAAAGAGCCGAAGTCGGAGGTCCTCTGGGAGAGTTCACGAGGAGGAGAGTAGTTAAGGGGATGGTATTTAGGAGCGGCCACTAAATGCAGCGGTTGCTGTTGAGGCAGCGGTTGTAGAGGGAAGGATGAAGAGGAAGTGTTGGGAATAGGGGCGGTAGAAGAGAGGGCAAGCTCTTCTACTTGAATGAGTTGGTCCAAAAACTCTGCATCCCATTCTTCGAATCCCTCCTCTTCGTTCTTCATTTTCCTTCAGGTAATACAGACATCTGTTCTCTGCTGCTCTTCGCGAAACAAATACAGGACTCTTTTTCTTTGGGGCTTTCGTCTATACGTAATTAGGCATCTCTTGTCTTTTAAACTAAAATGTAATTTAGTTCAACTTGTCCCACCATCAGCTATCAGTTTATATGATATAATGTATATTTGATAAGTTAAAAATTTATAATTAATTTATTTTTTTCACATAAATTTTTAATATATCATAAATTAAACTAAATAGTATTGCTCTTTTCTAAAAGGGTAAAACGAAGAAATTGTATGTTTTAGATAGACTTAAAAAACGAAAAGAAAATTTAAGAAAAATGAAAAGAAAACTCTAATTTCTTAAGGGTAAACTATAGTCCTGTGCAGTTAGAGATGGTTTTTATTTTTAACCATCCAATTTAAAACGTAGCAGATTAGTTATATTGTTGATTCATTTTTGTTCCTTCGTAGGTACTCCGCTATAAAAAATTAACGAACCGTCACGAAAGTCCTATGTGAGAATACGTGACAAATTAATTAACGCAACATCACTCGAAATTTTTACTCCAGCAGCCACGTCACCAACTACCCCCTCCTTTTTCCTTATTCTTCCTTCTTCCCCCTCTCGCGAAAACGACCATTGTTGCAGAACTCAGTCGGTCTGCGATTAAGGTTTTATTCCTTCTTCCCCCACCCGCTAGGGGTGTTAAAATTCGAACCAAACTGAACTGAACCAAACCAAAAAAGATTGGTTCAGTCGGTTCTTTAACTCCCCATGGTTCGGCTCGGTTCCGTATAAATGCCGAACTGAAGTTTCGGTTCGGTTTAGAAAATTTTCAGTTTTCAAATCGAACCGAACCGAACCAAAACTTATAATGTAAAATGACGTCGTTTTAAGCTACCTTGAGAAGAAGAAATGGAAGAAGATGAAGATAATAGAAGTATAGAACTTCTTCCTCTCTCTAAAATCACCTCTCTTTCCAACCCCTCTCTTTCTCACTCTAAAAAATGACTTCCCCCCTTTTTTTACTCCCCAAAAGACCTCCTCTTAAGTGAAGATTTCATTCCTATTTATAGACAAAATTAGGGTTTGCCTTTTTTACTTTTAGTCTTTTTTTTAATTTTTATTTTTTAGTCATCTTTTTCAATTTTTACTTTTTAGTCTTTGGACCACTTTTCTTATTTTAGTATTGGATTAGTTTTCAAATTATACACATAGTCTTGGATTATTAAAAGAGCCAAAATATAAAACATGTATATTTTATGTATTAGGCCGGATAAAATACGGTATCTACAGGCTTGCTTTCATCAAAGTTTACCTCTCCAGTCTTCCTCTTGCCCTTCAAAAACAGGGTCTCAGCAGCTTGTAGTTCCTTCATCAGCTCAGGAAATGAGTACCTCAACTTATTCATCGAATAATTAAGTTTGAAGTTCTCAAAAGTGTCAGGCAGAGTCTCAAGGATCATATCAACTTGTGTTTCACCATCTACCTCAGCACCTATGATCTACATCTCATTCAGATAACTAATGATCGACATCATATGTTCTCTGACAGGAGTTTCAAGTTTCATCCTGAAGTTCATGAAGTTTCATACAACAACTTGTTTGGCTTGACGACCCTGATCTTTGAACATTTAAGTGATGTTCAACATCATATCAACGGCAGTTACATTTGTTCATAATATATTTTATTCATCTCTCTTCTTCATATGAATGTAGTTGATATCTTTTATATTTTTTTTATATATATATAAGTGGATTGTTCATTCTCTATCATTTCTCCTCATTTAAATCTTAACATTTTAATTTTATGCTTTGATGATTTCTTTACAGATTGGATATTGAGATGTCTTTGTCATCAACTTAATTAATGAGGATGATGATAAAGTTTTAAGGGGTGGAAAAATTAACCAAATGTGAATCAACCCTTTTAATGGGTTGAAAGTGTACATTTGATGCAAATATCCCCTAGGATAATTTTCTCACACATAACAATGCATAAAATAGAGAGTAGAAACTCTATACAAGATTATGCAAATATTTAAGTTGTGAAACTTTCAATTTTCCTACAAAGTTTTGTTTTTAATATTATGTTCATCATTTTATGACACTTGTTTGAACTAATTATCATCCATGATCATCACTTTTGCTATTTGATTAGCAATGACTAATGAGGGAAGGAAAAAAAATGGCAATTAGTGGATTAAGTAGTAAAAAAAAGGACATATTTATGTTAAAGAAATATATTCTTTATTTTTCATCATTTTATTTATTTATTTAATATTATTATTATTATTATATTATATTATAATATATAATATTATAAAATAAAAAA